>JARHVA010002978.1:1535000-1832500 GCA_037957365.1 Torreya grandis
TATGTAAGCCACAATTCAGCCACACATATCCCTAGACACACTAATGGTTAAGTGCATAACAAGCCCTTCCCCTTCAAAACAACATTGTCCTCAAAATTATGGAAACTTTGGATGTTACTGCACAAACGCTTCATCCTCCCAAGTGGTATCTTCACATGGAAAATTCTTCCATTTGATCATGTATTCTGTAATTGCTCTAGAACATAGTTTCTTGGTGCACCGTTGAAGGATCACCTCAAGATCATGAACAAATCTACCTTCCTCATCTAATTATAGTAATTTTATTTGAATGATAACTCTATATTCAATGACATTCTTTAGGCATGATGCATGAAATACTAGATGTATGTAATTGGATGAAGGAAAATCTAACTTGTAAGCCATACTACCAATTTTATGCAAGATCTAATAAGGCCCATAAGACTTAGTGGATAACTTGTTATCCTTTTTTTGTTACTTTAATGACATTTTTTTTTATATGGTTGTAAGTGAAAAAAGACCCAATCACCAGTGTTAAAATGCCTCTCACTTCTATTTTGATCTGCTTGTTGCTTCATGTGATTTTGGGCCATAGCTAAATTTTCATGAAAACATGCAAGGACCTCATATTGGTGGTGAATATGTTCTTCAACTATATGAACCTTAGGATGGAATTTCAAGGTTAAAGTGATGGATGGAGGGTGGTATCCATATAGTGCCATAAAAGGAGACATTTTGGAAGAAATATGAATAGAATTATTATACCACGATTCAACAAGTGGCAACCATTGAACCCATTTATCCTATTTATCAGAAACAAAACAATAGAGATATCATTCCAAATATTTGTTGACTACATTAGTTTGTTGATCAAATTAAGGGTGATAGGATGAAATATGAGCCAATTGGGTGCCTAAACATGTAAATAACTTAGTCCAAAAATTACTAGTAAAAATGTGATCTCTATCACTGAAAATGACCTTAGGGTTCCCATGTAGTTTCTAAACTGTATTGAGAAAAGTAGAAGCTAATGTACTAGCAATAAATGGATGGGATAATGAACAAAAATGAGCATACTTACTAAGATGATCTAAAATAACCTGATAACATTTTGACCATCAGATCTTGGTAACCATATAATGAAATCCATAGATACCTCTTCCCAATGCTGGCTAGGGATAGATAACGGTTGTAAAATACCTAGAGTTTTGATGGTTTTGCCTTTGTTTTATTGATAGATCATGCATTTAGCCACATATTTTTGGACATCCCCCTTGAGACCTTCCCTAAAAGAATCCTTCTTAATCCTATGATAAGTTTTCAAAAATCCTAAATGACCCCCAATTGGAGTTGCATGAAGTTCTTAAAGGATTTTTTTGTTTAAGAAGAGAATTCTTACATAGGTAAGATCCATTTTTATACCATAATGCATTACATTTCCATGTGAATTATTCAAATCCACCCAAACCTTGTTGAATATTTGAATCAAATCATGAGTAGTACTATCATGTTCCCATTCTAACCATGATTCCTCTAGCCAATCTACCTACAAAATGGTTATGGCACATAGTAATGCCTCAAAAATTCATCTTTTCTAGATAGTGCATCTACCACCACATTATTTGTGCCTTTTTATAGACTATTTCAAAATCATACCCTAGCATATTAGTTACCCATTTATATTGTTCTTCAGATGACAACCTTTGTTCTAAAAAATATTTAAGATTATCATGATTAGTTTTTACCTAAAAGTGATTACCCATCAAATAAGGTCTCCATTTTTTGAATGCATACAAAATGGCCATTATTTCCTTCTCATAGATCGGCTTGTGCTGATTTTTACCCTTGAGTTGATGACTTTCAAATGCTAGTGGTCTACCTTCTTGCATGAGTACAACACCCATACCATACCCAGATGCATCAAATTCAACCACAAAAGTCTTAGAAAATTTAGGAGTGGCCAATACTAGAGTAGTGCACATAGACAATTTCAATTGTTCAAATGTTTAAGTAGCTACATCAATCCACTAAAATGAGTATTTCTTTAACAAAGAGGTAAGTGGGACTGTAATAATACCATAATTTTTGACAATTTTTTTTATAGTAACTAGTAAGCCCCAAAAATCCTTGAAGTTGCTTGAGTGTCATAGGAATTAGCCAGTCCACCATTGCTTGGATGTTTTTAGGGTCCACTTTCACTCCTTCATAAGACACCAAATGACCCAAATATTCAACCTCACCAACCCCAAAAGTACATTTGGAAGGTTTGGCATATAATTGATTTTTCTCTAAAATGGAGAGTACATGTTTCACATGTTGCAAATGGTTTGCCTAATTTTTACTATAAATGAGGATATCATCAAAGAATACCAAAAAAAATTTCCTCAAAAATGGCTTAAAATAGTATTCATCAAACTCTAAAAAGTAGATGGTACATTTTTTAGGCCAAAAGGAATAACCAAAAACTCATAATGGCCCTCATGAGTCTTGAAAGTAGTTTTGCATATGTCTTCATCATGGATCCTGATTTGATGATACCCAAAATGCAGATCTAAATTTATAAAATAAAGATAACCATTCAATTCATCTATAAAATCATCAATGACAAGAATTGGAAACTTATCTTTGATAGTGTACTTGTTGAATTCTCTATAGTCAAGGCACATCCCCAAAGTATCATCTTTATTTCTTACCATGACAACTGGTGAAGTGTATTTTCTTTGGCTATGGTGAATGATTCTTACATCCAATATCTCTTGTACCATATTTTCAATTTCACTTTTTTGGGCATAGGGATACCTATATGGCCTAATGTTAGGTGGTGTACTACTCAAAATAAGTGTGATAGCATGATCATGCATGAAGCTAGTTGGAATTCCTTTTGGTATATCTCCAAAAACAATAGAACGGGCATCAATTATTTGTTGTAGATTAAGAGGTGAAGATGGCTCAGTTGGCTATACTTCCATAGAAACCAAGTGATCTCCAAATCCCTCAACACCTTTACAGATAATCTTTGTCATTTGAAGGGAGCTAACAAGTTAGGGAGATTTATTCTTTAATCCTATTATCTCAAAGTTCCTTTCTTAAAAATGAAAACTCATGAATAATTCTTGAAAATTAATCTTAATAGTGTCCAAAGTGGTGAGCCATTAGACTCCTAGAATAATATTAGCTCCACCCATTAGAATAGTAAACATAGGAGAATCCAATAAGTAGTATCCTATGGCCAACTTAATACTATGACATTTTCTTGAACATCTAATAATATCACCATCTACAATCATAACCTAAAATTTTTGGAGCTGGATAAATGAAATAGTTCAAATGAGTAGCCAACATACTATGGATGAAGTTATGTGTGCTCCCATAATCAATCAAGATAATGACCTTTTGTTTCTTAAGGAAACCCAAAACCTTAATAGTTTGGGGAGTATTAATACCAGGTAGGGCATGGCATTAAATATTAGGTTGAGATTCTTCAAATTCCTCTTTAAGAACTTCTACATCTGTATCATGTACTTATGCATCATCTTCATCATCATTGGCCCCTTAAATGTAAAATAGATTATTTTTAGCACAATGATGGTCTTTTCTCCATTTGTTGTCATAACCATAACACAACCCTTTGGCTCACTTCTCAATTTTTCATTGTGTTAATCTAGTGGGCTATGGAAATGATGGTACTAGAATGTTACGATCATGACCAATAATAAAAGTTTTCCTTTTGACCATCTATTTTTCATCTATCATGCATGCCTTAGGGATAACGTTTGATACAAATGTTGAGATAAACATTCAAACCTTATATTGGATGCTATCTTTGAGGCTACCCAAAAATATATCCATCAAATTTCTCTTAGTGATATTTTTCACCCATAAAGAGAGATTCTAAAATTGATGAGTATAATCCTTCACAAGTCCTATTTTTCATAGCTTAGATAATTGGCTAAAATATTTCTCAAATAAATTATTTTGATAATGGGTTTTCAACTCCTCAATAGAAATATTCCATGTAATAGGAGCACCATTCTTTTTCTTTTAAGCACATAACCAATGATACCAAATGAATTACTCAGGTTCCATATATGGAGACACCACCATCACCCTCTTAAAACTAGGGGTTTGATGCATCTCAAATAAAATCTTAATTTGGTTAATCCATGTGAGAGGATACTTACCATCGAACTTACATATGTCCACTTTTAGCAACATTGGTTTCATAATAACTTGAGAGTTGTTCAGGGGAGGATTAAAATGCTAAAGTGGATGGTTGTTAGGCTAAAACTAAGATGTGAGGGAAGCTAATTATGGAGTGATATGTTTTAATTCACTGTGAACTCCACTAATCTCTCTATGCATTCTTGAAACAAAGTCATCATGCCTCACTAAGTTTTGTATGTCCTCTTGAAGCTAAAAAATTGTTGGATCTGAAGTTTTAGATTCCATGTCATTTATAGGAGTATTAGGAGTTTTTTGTGCCCCTTTTCTTCTCTAATTTGAAGGCAATACCATAAATAAATTCTAGGAGGGTTTTAACTCAAAAAAGAAAGTGTACCAAGAAATGTTACCATTGCGAGCACCTTGTCAAAATGAATCCAATGATTACCTTTGTATACTAGAGTAAAATTTTTGATACCAAAAAAGTGTATCGATAGAATATACCATTTTGATCATCTCACTAAGATGAATCCAATAACTACAAGTGTGCAAGGGGAAAAAATTCTAAACTTTTTTTTCAAAAAAATGTTTCAGGTAATACTACGCTAACGGAAAAAAATAATTCTTCTCGGATTGCAAGTTGTGTTTTTTTGCTTTCACTACTCTCATAAGATATGCCTCACTAGATCCCAAAATAAATTCCATAGGAAACTTTCCCAAATCAAAGATTCGATACCACTTTTAATGAAATTACTTAGATATTCACAAAGAATGATTTTATATTGTGCAAAATAAGAAAATATGAGAGATTACACTATGATAATTGATAGTAGAATAAAATACTAGATAATTTATCAAAGCCACTTCGAGGGTGAAACCTCCATAATAATGCACTAATAGAATAATACTTAACATGATGATTAAATACTAACCACTACCTCCTATATATACTCTACTTAGCCAAGGTTATTCCATAGGTTGACCTATCTAAGAATATAGAGACATGTAACAAGTAAACAAAAGAGGTATCTAAGCCACATGTCAACCACACATATCCCTAGACACACCAATGGTTAAGGGAATAACATAAGTATTAAAATTAATACTAACTCATAGAATACTAAGGAAAGACTAACCATTACCATGCAAAATATAAACAAAGTGATTATTTTGCATAATGATTCAAATAACTCAAATCAATACCTATTTCAAACCCTAATCAGTTGAACATTCCACATTAAAATAATAATATTTTTTTCTTAAAATTTATTAAAAACACCATCAACTTCCATAACTAGTCATTTAACATTATAAATTCCCTATAACATTAAAACATTGACTAAACACAATGACTTCACCCATAGTCATTAAATAATATAACTATTGTTAGCAATATGAATGATATAAATATTATAACATTATCATAATAGGAGGGTCATTATCACTTTTTATAAACATTATGATTATGCCTAAATACATTATAACCATGCCTTGTTATTTATCATACAATGTAATTAAGTTTCCTAGGAATGTATTGATAAACAAGATTTTGTCATAAAAACATTCACATACATCCAAGGTAGTAGTAAAGACACTCACAAATTTCAAAGCATGAGTGTAAGCAACATCATCATACAAATTAAGCTATGTATGACAATATAAATACAACACATAAATTTATGAATATGAGTGTCAATCATTTTAAATGTAGTAATCAAGATCACATCTGAAAACAACTGAAGAATACTATAAGGCATATAATAAAACAATGATCATAACATTTTATATTATTGTGGTGTGTGTGGGTTCTTAATTATCATTCTATCATCCCCCAATGCCTCCATCTATACCACCCTATCTAATTATTCCCTCCCTCTATCATGATATGAGTGATGGATCTATCCTACATCCACCTCATAATAATAAAGGTAGTTATCCAAAAATAATATAAAATCCATAAAATATTATTGTAATAAACTAAATAAACATGACCATCATGTATAAACATACAAGTATAGCCGACTCAATAAGTTAATGATAATGTAATTAAGCAACATATTATTATCCATACATCAACATATGAAATATTGCTTAAATAAAATAGTAATTAGTTAAACAATAAGCATAAAATCCATTAGTAAATAGGTTATTAGGTCTAGAGATAAATTGAGATGTAATAATAATTAAAATAAAATAGAGAAAGAGTCCTTGGTATGGTTTTTTCACTTCAAAAATTTAGGCACTATCTCTTAGCAACACAATTTTAACTATTTATATACCGTTAGGCTCTACGATATCTAGTGAATAATCCTGTGCTAGGTAGAAGGATCTTCAAGTGGTTGATGTTATTCCAAGAATTTTAGTATAAGATAAATGTGACACCTAGAAGGGAAAATGTGGGACTAGATAATACTAGCTAAATAATTAATGGTTAGGATCAAGAATAATTATAAGATGATTAATTGGATACATAGTTATTTAGAGTCATTATGATTCCATAAAATATTAAGGACATATCCAGTTTCCTAACACGAGAAGTATTTTGTAAACATTATGTCAAAAAAGATAATAATCTTATTATTGAGCCATACCTTTCATTATTATCAATGGTTTTCTTTATAAAATGGGTAAGGATGATGTGATTTTTAGAGTAGCCTAGGAGCATAAGAGACCATAATTTATAGAAGAAGCACATCAAGGAATTACAGGGGAACATTTCACAAGTGAGTAAATTTGAGGAATATATTATAGAGTGGCCCATGGTGGCCTACCTTATTTTTGGATGTGCATAGAGTCATATATAATTGTGATGTTTGTCAAATAATAAGGACAAATTAGATAGATAGAATGCCTTTAAATCCAATTTTAGATTTGTAACCTTTTGAGAAATGGGGAAGTGAATTTTTATGACTCATTAATCCACCAAGAAAATTTATTCATGATAGGCATATAATTATTATAGAAATTATTGTAACACCTAACTATAATGCAATAAACATAGCCATGTTTTTGTATAAGATCATCACTACTAGGTTTAGATGTCTAATGAATTTGGTTAATGATAGAGGCACACACTTCCTTAACAGTAATATCAATTCATTGAAAAAATAATTTATGATATCACAACAAAAAATTATTGAATATCATCCTCAATCCAATGGAGAGGTAAAAGCATATAAAAAAGTACTTAAGAATATGATAAAAAAATATGCAATATGTAGTGATATGATTAGGAAGATTGAATTTATGTGATCCCAAGGGAATAAAATACTAATAATAATTGTCTAATAAGGTTCATTCATTTCTATTTTGTCTATGAAATAGAAGCATTTATGTTGATGGAATATATAGTTATAATTTTATGAATTGCATCATAATTTGGCTAGGTTATCAGTCTTCACTTTAGGCAAGGTTTTTAGATCTAAACCAAATTGAAGAAACTAGGTAGAGAGAAATTGGGACATAATAAATAAATAATCAAATCCAAAAATCATGGCACAATCATAATCTACAATTTAAATAGTTTTATCTAGAGCAGACAATGTTATTGTATGTTAGCATATTTTTAACACATCTAGGTAAATTATGCATTTGGTGGAAAGGACCATAAATTATCGAAAATGTATTATAGAAATTAAATATATCATTAATTGGCCTTAAGGAACTATTCTTCCAAGGTCTATAAATGGTTGTAGGCTTAATCCTTACCACCAATCATTTCTATTAATCCCAAGCTAAAAATTAAGTGGGTGTTAATTGGCACTATGTAGTTAGGCTTTTTATTTCATTTGTTATTTTTTTATCTTTTTGTAGGTTTTTAGTGTATTTTTTACAGTTTGATATATATATCTCACACTATCAAAACATATTTTTAAAATTCAACATTGCATAATATCAAAAGAAAGCAACATAATAAAGAAGGAACAATATGAAGAGAAGTCAACATGAGATCATGAAATTAAGTTTGTGAATGAAGTATTGAAAAAAGGGGTATAGAGGAAAAGTAACCAATTATCATTGACAAAGTGGTTAATGATGAATTAATTCAAATATTAAACCTTTACCAAAACATATCAAAATTTCAAACTCAACTTATGTAAAATAAATGGAATTTTTATAACAAGAAAAGTTGTGTATCATATTAAATAATGTCAAGAGGTAAGACATCAAACTTATCTAGGTAATTACCAAGGTCACATAATAATAACTAATAACATTCAAATAAATATGTTAACAATGTGAAGACAACACAACACTATTTAATGTGAAGTGGTAGGTGAGTGGAGAAAATAAAACTAATATAAGGAAGGGCATACACAAAAAGCCACCATTATAACCCTTTAAAAACAAGATAAATCTATGATTTAATCCCCATTTATTCACTTGGTGCATAACTTTTAAAAGTAGAGTTTAAATTACATCCTTTTATAGAGAGCCTACCAACTCACACATATGAATCAATCACAACTATTGATTCCATTTATAAATGCACAAAGATGATAAATTAGAATTACCCTCACAATAATTTTAGCATTGTACCATGATCTAGATCTATTTTGTTTTATTTATATATTAGAATAAAATAGTTTTACCACAAAACTAGTTTTAATAACACAACTAGAAGCCTTAGATCTTCAACACCCTTAGCGAGGATTAGATGTAGAGTGACTCATTAAACTCCCAAAAAATTATAACCAAACAAATTAATTATGACATTGACGAGTTGATATAATGAATTTGCATTCCATCTAGACAAGGATGTGACCATTTTCATCAACTCATCAATAAATACAAGGGAAAATGGACTTTTAGCATGAGGCAAATTCCTCCTACTATAAAAAACCAAGGCCCCTCTCATTCACTTAAATACTAGAGACAAGTATGATAGGGAATATACATGGATCCCTATTAACTCATTTGATGATGGTGTGATGCAGTTATTTTATAAATTTATTACCAAGAAATTTTGGAAAAATACCAAAAGTGTGAGCCAGGTTACTAAGGGGGTCATCAATATTGTGTATTGAATGGTCTATAAAAATGAGAACTTTAACTAGCCTAATTTTTAAGTCTTTAAAATACTCACTAACTTGATAAGACCATAAATGACATGTCACAATATTTCCTATACTAATTATTGGTATTAATACTTTTTATTACACAATGGAAGTCTCCTGATAGTTTAGTAGCACCTAAGGCTAATTTATGTCCTATGACCTACTTCACCAACATTTCATGGACCAAGAACAGTTAGGATTATGATAAATTAGGTAGGTTCAATTCCTGGTGAGTGGAGGTTAAAATTATCATAATTTTTAACCCTCATGTACCTAAATATGTCTTAAAATACATTAGATAACATGAAACCATTACAAATATAAATGTTGGCATTTAAATCAAAGTCTATGAGTTTCTTAAGGAAACATTCACTTTGTTACCTCTTTTCATCACCATGCTAGATGTGAAATTATAAGTCCTATAATATAAATCCTTGGATGATAAAACCATTCATTAATTATTATCTATTCATTTGTGCATGTAGTAACCATTACCACATAGCCTTTGGCACAGTCACAATCCAATTCACTTACAACACTAGCTCTATCAAATATTTCAAAGGGGAAAATAAAGGTTCCAACACAAAGGACAACACCACCTCCTCCACCAAAGAGGAGGAATAATGGATCTAACCCATAGCTCAATGAGATCAATGTGCCCAATATTTTTGTATAATATTATCTCTCACAACTTAATATCACTGAGGAGTAAATTTATAATTATATGTTCGAAAACAAGGGCATGAAGTTATATGAGGAGAAGAGTAAAAATAATTGTATTCTATAAAATAGTGTGAACTTGTCAATTTCACCATAATGTCCCTAGAATTAGAATGTTAAAAATCCCCACACATCAAGATTCAATCATAGTTAACACTGTCATAGAGGAATATGAGAGAAAGCATAAAATAATGGCCATGTTCCAAGGCACAATGTATGAATGATCTTTTATAGGATAATATATGTAGTAAAAACTAGACATAGTACAAGTTTCCAAATAATAATCAAGATTTTAACAACTAGTTTTTTGTATAATCATATTGCACACAACACCAAGTATTTCTTCCTCCATTCCATAACACTTGGGCTCATTTAGCTCTTGACAAGTGTTGGAGGAGATTGATTCTTAGTAAGAACAATATATAGAGTAACATATTATTACAATAGTGAAGAACTACAAACACTTGAAGAAGGATCTTCTTCCACTTTCTCACATTAATTCACCAGTTAGAAATCACATGGTGGTGATGTCTTCTCTCTCTCCTTCCCCTTAGAATTAACTTGTTTATACATATCCATCTCTAGATTCCCCCACTCATGCATAAGAAGCTTAAGCAAATGATCACTAATATATAAATCATCCAAATACATATAAGGATACCACCTAAGAATAAGAATAATTTTAGGCCAAAATAATGCAAGATAAGGTGTAGAAGGAATTTGAAAATAAGACAAGGAAGGAGGATAAGAAGAATAAGAAAGAATAATTTATGGTACAAGAAAAGGATGAGATAGAGGAAAAAAACAAAATAAACCAATAAGTTGCACATAAGAATAAACTAGGAAAAAAACAAAATAAACCAATAAGTTGCACATAAGAATAAACTATGAAAAATGAAAAATATTAAGCATAAAAAGAATCACAAGATGCACAATAGAGAATAGGCTAAAGATAATGTAGTATCCAAGGTAGAGGAAGAGAAAAATAAAGAGGCCTTATGAAAGCAAGGAGAAGATAATAAAAAAAGGGCCAAGGAGAAAGATGTTAAAGATGATGTTTAGAAGGTATAATAAGTAACTGATGCATAACTAGAGACAACTTATTCATCCAAGGAGGAGAAAGAGTAAGCTAATAAGGTTGAATTTTCATCATGATCATAAATAGAGATATCCATGTAGGTGAAGATATATTAAGCTTATAAATCATATATCACATTGTACGACTCTAGATAAACCTAGGGAGGTACACAAGAAGAAGCCCCAAAACATATTTTGGTATGCAATTAGTGATTTTTGGATGTTACAGCACCATCAACATGGAGGAAAAAATTCAAACTCCTTATGGTGATGATTCAACACTATCCAACATCAATAATATTGTTGATGTATTCATCACTATGGTCATATTCTCATATAAATCATCACTTGATGTTACCAAGTTGTTCATGGCAAATCAAATTGAGGGAATTTCAATGTTACATGAATCAAAAGCATAAAATGTATATGAATTAGAATAAGATGAAACCGAATTTAAATAAGACAATGTAGAACTCTATCATCACCTAGAAAGGCCAAGAAAATCATTGGTGATACATGCCCTAAATTTCTAATTGATTATTAGGTGATAAATTCATGTTTTAGGGGAAACAACTAATATTTATTTTATACTCACTTATAAAATATTGGCTCATTATGCATGAACTGCAACAACTTTAAACAAAAGGTCACAACTTGAAGACAAAGACAAAGTCTATCTTTGACCTCCTTAATAATATAAACAATTATTATAGATTTTTGTGATCCAAGCTCAACATACAATTAGAATCATGATCTAATGGAATCAACATATAAACAACACATGGATAAGCCAACCTAGAGTTTGCCAAGGTTGACAAAGCCAAAAAAAATAATGGGGAACCATTTGGCTACATTTGATGAGTTGTATGTATATAGGGAAATTACTTATATGTTCACATAAAATAATTATATATCACACATAATAATCAAAGATAAGATATCACACAATAATAATCGATAATAAATCAAAATACTAGATAATATAGTGAAGCCACTTCAAGGTGTCAACCTCCACAACAATGTAATAAGAGTAGAATACTTAATATGATGATTAAATAATAACCACTACCTCCTATATATAGTCTAATTATCCATGGTTATTGCATAGGCCAACCTAACTAAGAACATAGAGAAATGTAACAATAATATAAAAGGGGTATGTAATCCATAAGTTAGCCACACATACCCCTAGACATGCTGAAGGTTAAGGGTGTAACATGCACCTCCTACTCAAAATAATGGTGTCCTATTGACCTCAATGTTTAATAAACTTTTGGATGTTTCTACACAAATGATTCATCATCCCAGGTGACATCTTCGCAAGGAATATTCTTCCATTTGATCAAGTATTTCTTAATCACTCTAGACTGTAGCTACTTAGTGCATATTTGAAGGATTGCCTCAGGATCAAGAATAACTCTGTTCCTCATCCAATTTTTTTAACTCATTCTAAGTAACAAATCTATATCCAACGACTTTATTTAGGCATGATACATCAAATACTGGATGTATGCAAGTGGATGAAGAAAACTCTAACTTGCAGGCCACACTACCAATTTTTTGTAAGATCAGATAAGGCCCATAATACTTTGGAGACAACTTTTTATCCTTTTTGTGTTAATTAAAGGACATATAATTATATGGATGCAAGAAAATATATACCTAATCACCATTGTAAAATTGCCTCTCACTCCTATGTTGATTTACCTATTGCTTCATGTGATTATGGGCCATGGATAAATTTTCACACAAAATAGCAAGGACCTCCTATTGATGGTGAATATGTTCCTCAAATACATGAACCATAAAATGGATTAAAGTGATGTGCAGAGGGAAGTATCCATACAATGCCATAAAGGGAGGCATTTTGGAAGAACTATGAATACAAGTTTTATACCACCATTTAACAAATGGCAACTAATTAACCCATTTATCCTTTTTATCGTAAACAAAACAATGAAAACATACTTCTATATATTTTTTGACTACCTTAGTTTGTCCATATGATTGAGCATGATAGGATGAACTATGATCCAACTTATATCCCAAACATGAAATTAATTTAGTCCAAATATTACTAGTGAAAATGAGATTTCTATCACTGACAATGATCTTAAGAGTACCATGCAGATTTTGAACTATATTGAGAAAAGTAGAAGTACTATATAGATTTTGAACTATATTGAGAAAAGTAGAAGATACTATACTAGTAACAAAGGGTTGTGATAAATAACAAAAATGAGAATACTTACTAAGACAATCCATAACAACCATGATAACATTTTGACCATCAGATCTTGATAACCCTGTAATGAAATCCATAGACACCTCTTCCCAATGCTAGATAGGGATGGATAAAGGTTGCAAAAGACATAGGGTTTTGATGGTTTCACCTTTATTTTATTGACAAATCATACATTCAACCACATATTTCTGGACATCCCCCTTGATTCCTTCCCAAAAAAATCCTTCTTGATTCTATGATAGGTTTTTTTAAAATCCTAAATGACCCCCAAGTGGATTTGGATGAAGTTTTTAAAGGATTTTTTATTTGATAGTAGAATTTTTACATAGGTATAATGTCTTTATACCATAATTCATTACCCTTCCATGTGAATTTTTAAAATCCACCCAAACCATGCTGAAGATTAATCATAGGTAGCACTATCATTTTATCATTTTGATCTTGCTTCCTCTAGCTAATCTACCTGCCAAATGGTCATGGCACATAACAATGCCTAACTGATTCATCCCTCTTGGATTATGCATCTACCACCAAATTTTTCTTTCCTTTCTTTTATACTATTTCAAAATCATATCCTAAAATCTTAGTTACCCCTTTATGTGGTTCTTCTGATGACAATTGTTGTTTTAAAAAATATTTTAGACTATCATGATCAGTCTTTACCTAAAAGTGACAACCAATCACATATGGTCTCCATTGTTTGATTTCATGTATAATGGCCATCATTTACTTCTCATAGATGGGATTGAGATCATTTTTACCCTTCATTTGATGACTTTCAAATGAAATTAGTTTATCTTCTTGCATGAGCACAACACCCATACCATATATAGATGCATCACATTCAACCACAAAAGTCTTAGAAAAATAAGGAGTGGACAACACTGGAGTAGTACACAGTTATTTTTAATTATTGAAATTACCTAGTAGCTATATCAGTCCACTGGAAGGAGTCTTTATTCAATAAATAGGTGAGTGGGGATATAACACTACCATAAATTTTGACAAACCTATGATAGTAACTAGTTAGCCATAGAAATCCCCTTAGTTGTTTGAGTGTCTTAGGAACTAGCTAGCCCACCATTGCTTGGATTTTTTAGGATTGAATTGAACTCATTCATGTGAAACCATACGAACCAAATACTAAAACTCATAAACTCCAACGTACATTTGGAAGGTTTGGCATATAATTGATGTTGTTCCAAAATTGAGAGTACTTATTTCACTTGTTGTAAATGGTCTTCCCAATTTTTATTGTAACTGAGGATATCATCAAAAAACACCAGAATAAGTTTCCTCAAAAATGGACAAAAAATAGTATTCATAAAACTCTAAAATGTATATGGTGCATTTTTTATACCAAAAGTCATAACCATAAACTCATAATGGCCCTCATGAGTTTTAAAAGCTATTTTGTGTATGTCTTCATCAGGGATCTAGATTTGATGATACCCAAAACATAAATCTAACTTGGTAAAATAAAGAGCACCATTTAATTCATCTAGAAAATCATGAATGATAATGATAAGAAACTTATCTTTGATAGTGTAATTTTTTATCTCTCTATGTTGAGGCATATGATCCAAGTGTCATTTTTTTTTCACCATGATAATTGGTGAAGAATATTTTCTTTAGCTATGGTAAATGATTCATGCATCCAACATCTCATATACCATATTTTCAATTTCATTTTTTTGGGTGTAGGGATACTTGTATGGCCTAATATTGGGTGGTTTACTACAAATAATAAGTTTGATGACATGATCATTTGTGTAGCTAGGTGGAAGTCCTTTTTGCATGTCACTAAAAACAAAAAAATGGGTATCGATCACTTGTAAATTAGGAAGTGTAGATGGTTGATTTGGTTGGAATTTAATGGATAAAAATGAAACACAAATCCTTCAAAACCCTTTTGGAGAATCTTAGTCATTTGATGAGAGCTAACAAGTTGTGATTTAGTCATTAATCCCCTTAGCTCAAATGTCCTTCCCTCAGAATGAAAGTGAATGACTAATTTGTAGAAAGTTATCTCAATAGTGCCTAAAGTGGTGAGCCATTATACTCCTAGAATAATGCCAGCTCCATCCATGGGAATAGCAAACATAGTAGAATTTAATAGGTAGTCTCCCATGGCTAGCTTAATACTATGGTTTATTCCTAAATAGATGATAGTGCCACCATCTACAATCATGAATTAAAATTTTGATGTGGGATAAATGAAATAGTTCAAATGAGAAACCAACTTATTATTGATGAAGTTATTTATATCATAGAATCAATCAAAATAGTGACCTTTTATTTCTTTTTAAAACCCACCACTTTAATATTTTGGTGAGTACTAATACTTGAAAGGGAATGATAGGAAATAGTAGGCTGAGAGTATTCGTATTCCTCCTTGGGTCCATCTACATCCTCACCAATTACCTCCTTATTATCTACATCCTCATTGGAACCTTTGCTATAAAACAAATTCTTTTCATCATAATGATGTCCTTTACTCAATTTTCTATTCCACCCATAACACAACCCTTTGGCTCACTTCTCAATTTTTTGAGGTGTCAATATGGTGGGTTGAGGAAATGATGGTGCTTGATAAGTGTGATGATGACCAGTAGTGAAATTTTTCCATTTGACCATCTATTTTTCTTCTACCATGCATGCCCTTAGGATAGATTCTAATATAAATGATGGATTAAATATTCAAACCTCCAATTGGATGTTATCTTTAAGTCCATCATGAAAAACATAATTCAAATTTGCCTCAGTAATTTCTTCCACCCATAAGGATAGACTATGAAATTGATGAATATAATCCTGCATAGTTCCTACTTGATGCAGTTTGGGTAACTAGATAAAGTATTAATTAGAGACATTACTCCAATAATGATCCAAAAACTCAAAAATAAAAATAGACCATGTAATAGGAGCACCATTCTTTTTATTTTGAACACATAACCAATGATACCAAATGAACTATTCAGGTTCTAGATACAAATATGATACTATCACCTTTTAAGAATTAGGAGTTTGGTGTAGATAAAATAAATTCTCAATTTGAGTAATCCAAATGAGAGGATCATTAAAATCAAACTTATTCATGTCCACTTTTGGAAACATTGATTTCACACCAGAATTAGAGTTGATAGGGTCAAGAGGAAGAGGAAATAAATGATGAGGTGGAGGGTTATTTGTCCATAACTGAGATGAAATGGTAGCCAATTATGTAGTGATCTAATGTAATTTAGTATGTACCCCATTAATATCTCTATGCATCCCTAAAACATTAGTTTTAACTACTAAAAAGACATCTTACCACACCAAGCCCTTAATGTCAGCTTAAAGTTAAGAAATCATTAGATCTAAAGTTTCGAATTCCATGTCATCCCTAGGAGTCTTAAGAGTTTATTTCCCTCTTTTTCTCTTGAGTAGTAGGACCCACCATGCACTAACCCTAGGAGGGTTTTTGTTGTGAAAAATTTTTACTAAGAGATGGTACCATTATGATTGCCACACCAAGAAGAATCCAATGACTACTTTTATGCAAAAGTGTACCAACAAAATATATAATTGATATCATCTTATTGAGATGAATCCAATGACTATAAATGTGCAAAGGGAAATTTTTTTGTTTTTTTTTTAAATTCAAACAATTTTTTCGCTCCCTCCACTTGTAGAAGTCATGCCATACCAGATCCAAAAAAAACGTCATAGGAAAATTACCCAAATCAAAGATATAATACCATGTGTAAGGAAATTAATTATATGTTCACACAAAATAACTATATATCACATAGAATAATCAAAGATAAGAGATCAAACTATAATAATTGATAGCAGAGCAGAATACTAGATAATATAATAGAGCCACTTTGAGGGGGAAACCTCCAAAATAATGCAATAAGAGAAGAATAATTAATATTATGATCAAAGACTAACCACTACCTCCTATATATAGTCTACTTATCCATGGCTATTACATAGGCTGACCTAACTAAGAACATAGAGAAATGTAAAAATAATATAAAAGAGGTATGTAATCTACAAGTTGGCCACACAAATCCCTAAACACGCTAAAGGTTAAAAGAATAGCAATGTCACACTAAAGTAATATATTTATTCAAGAGATAATGTGATGAAGATGTTTAAAACACATAAAAATGAGATGTTATGCAAGTTAAATAAATCTTTGTATGGTTTTAAACAAGCTCTTCAATCTTGATATTCTAAAATTACTTATTTTTTCAAAGAATTGTGTTTTTCTAATTTCTATTCAGATAATGATCTATTTTTTAAAGTTGAAAATGGTCATTTTATTTTAATTATATTATATGTTTATGATTTATTATTTACTGGTGATTTAACTTGTTTAATTCATAAATATAAGGATAACCTAAGTCAAATTTTTGAAATGAATGATCTAGGCATTGTACATCATTTTTTAGGAATGACTATATTTTAGGATAAAATTTTAATTGTTGTATCACAATCTCAATATGTAAATAATCTTCTTGTTAATTTTAATATTATTGATTGTAAATCTACCACTAGTCTTATTGAAGTTAGTGGTAAACTTGATCCTAAACCCATGTGAAAAATCAAACCCTACTTTTTATAGATAACTTATTGGAAGTTTGATTGATCTAACCATTACTAGGCCAAATATTTCATATGTTGTTAGTGTTTTTTTCTATATTTATGTAGGATCCTTATTTGGATCATTAGAAATTAGCTAGACATATTCTTTGTTATATCAAGGGAACTATAATCTATGGTTTATTTTATTCATCCATTGATAATGTTAATTTATATGTTTATTGTGATGCTTACCATACTGGTGATACTTTAGATCAAAACTATACTTCTAGATATGTGTTTAAGTTGAGTGTAGGTGTTATCACTTGGAGAAGAGAGAACCAACATACTATCTCTCACTCTTCTACAAAAGTTGAGTACAAAAGTGTTATAGAAGCTTCTATATAAGTCATGTGACTATGAAGGCTATTGGGATAACTTCATTTGGATGTTTCTCATAGTATCATCCTTAATTTTGATAACCAAAGTTGTATAGCTCTAGTGAAAAATCTAGTGAAACATTAAATAACTAAACATATTAAATTTCATGTGCATTTTATCCAACAGAAAGTCCACATTAGTGATTTTAATGTACAATTTTGTCTTATAAATGAACAAGTGACAAATACATTCACAAAACCACTTGGTGTTACCAATTTTTTCTAGTCTTGTGTAATGTTGGGCCTCTTAGAGTTGCCACTAAGGGGGAGTGTTCATGATAATGCCACTTCCTAATAGCGATGTGTTCTTTCTTATTCTCTATATTTCTTCTCAATTGTAAACCATTGTAACCTTTATGTGGAAGTTATGTAACTTAAGTAAAATTCATGTGGAATTTTTACCTTTATACCCTAACACATTAAAATCATACTTTGTAATGGAGGCCTTTATTTTATTAAAGGCTCTAAATATGTTTTGTTTATTATTCATGAGAAACTATGAGATGTAGTCTGACGATAATGCTAGACTAAACTTAATTTCAAGTAGTTTATGGATTATAATTCTTTTTGTTTCAAAATTTGATGTTTGGCATGATAAAGTTTTTTATATCTTTTAAATTTTGAACATAGGATAATTCCTTTATGGTGACTATGGTTTTCATGCCCATATAGCATTAAGGGGGAGTGTTAGAGAATTTAATGTTTAAGTGGTGATTATTTAATCCTTAGCTTATATTAATAATTTATTAAATAATAATAATATATTATTTATTAACATGAGGTAGAAACCTCATGTAAATAAATAACAACATTATATTTAGTTAATAAATTATGGATGGTTTATTAAATGTCTTTTTGGGATGTTTGGACCCAGTATTCACAATGGTCACCTTCCTTAAAATTTCACTATAAAATAAGGGTTACCCCTATTAGTTAATCATTCAAATGAACTTTGGTGAATTGTGGAAACATTAATATTTACATGTGGAAAATATTTATAAAATTCGTGAAGAAATTTAGAGGAAAAGTGAGAATAGAAGAATTGTGTTAGGGTTCTATGTTTCTTAATTATATGAATATCAACTATTGTGGTTTTTTTACCTTTCAAGGTTTTCCCACCTAAATATTTATGTCAAAAATTATCTGTGGCTTCCCAATTATTTAAAATTCTAGATATTTTGTGTATTTAATTGAATATTACATATTTATTCAATTTATTTCATCATTTATTATAGTTTAGATGTAAAGGCATGTAGACAGACTAGAGGAACTGATATTAGAAGTTTATAAGTATCACATAGTAGGTCCACCCTCTTGATAAGTAAAGATGATGATATATAAAATATCATGGTATGTCAAGACACTTTGCATACTATGATCAATATGGTGTGATAATATCTCATTGATTGGAAAATATTCAAGGACTTGTCCCATATATATAGTTTTATTAAAAATCATCAAGGATCTCAAATTCATCCCATCAAATGAACTCCAACAAGATATCAAACAAAGGAAAGTTATAAAATTCATGAAACAATTCATCCATTTATATAAAATTCTTCTATTAATAGATTTTTCCAATGTGACTTCATCAAAAATAGCTCCAATAGCACCATCTTTTTTTCATCTTTTAGTTCTAGTAGCATAATCTATGTTTCCAATTTTTCTCTAGGTACTATGAAGTCAAAAAATTTAATATTGTTTAATAATTTTATATTTATTTTGTAATGAAGGCCCTTAGCATTAGGAGATGGGTAAGGATGGTTAAAAACCCTTAAAGGGTAGCCTCTTGGTTGTCATAATATATTAAAAATGTGTAAGGGTATTATATTGGTACATTACTTAGTTGAAAACTCAAAATGGTGGTTAAGTAGTGTGAAAGAGGTGAAAATTGATAAAAGACACCTTGAGAGATTACTACAGGTAATGTTTTTATACCAACCTCTCAACATAGGCAATTCTATCAATTATAATACAAATCAAACTTCATGTGACTTTGTCTCAAGATAAGTTAATTGTTTAAGTCTAAAAAAGTGTTGGTAATAGACTTTGTATTGTAAAATCATATAGTATATATGGATGACAAGTATGAAATGTATATAAATTTGTATAATGCATATATATATATATATATTCAAACTATGTATGTACCCCAAAATACTATCAAATATGAAAATAATCATTTGATATAGAAATGGAAAGACAAAATGTGAAGTGATAGAGATTTGAAATTTCTATATATAGTGATTGATTGTATAGGAAAAGAGTTATGAAATATGGAGATTAATATAGATATATGGTGATGAATTTTATTAATGTCCTTTTGTACTTATTCCATGCACAATATATACCCTATGTTTATTTTATTTTTTAATTACATAACAAGAATAACCACTCTATAATTAAAAGTCTACTTTTTTATAAAAACATGTAATTTTGAATTGAATGAATAATAACTCTTTCTATAATTATACCTTTTGTTTTAAACTTGTATTTTACTTTGAATATAAACACACATTAATAGGTTCTGATTGTTTTTATAGGAACCTTTGATAATAATAAAAGTGCTAAATTTTTCACCACATCATAATAAGAATGAGTCAATTAGAGCTCCTCATATCACTGAATGACACATGAAAGTGGGAAATGGGAATAGGTTTAGTGTTGAGGTAGAAAAGGTACCATGATACTAACCCTTTTGATTTTGTAGATGTAGAAGAGACAACATTTTTCATCTCATATCCAACTGGTTTTGTGCAACCTAGATCCCTATTTGTGCAACATTAGTTATGAGGGTTATATGTTAAGTGATTGATAAAGATTACATATTTTAGACTAGATAAGATGGTGATAATTCTACTAATTTAGTATAATGAGCGTTAAATATAGTTTTATAAATAGGTTAATATAAGCATCACCACAACAATAATGGTGAGGGAAATAGGACTTCCAACCTAAGGTAAATCCCTCTAGTCATGCAAAACCAAGATCTATTTTATTCACTCATAAATAAGATAAAATTATGAAAAAGGATCCAAGGGAATACCCCTTGATTTAGTACAAAATGTCATCTTATGAGAGCTATCTACAAATATTTCATGCATACTATAGATACCACCAAAAGTACACATCAATCAATGAAAGGAGTCATCAACATTGCATATTGTATGATCCAATTACATAATAATTTAAATTGGATAGAATTAATTGTGGAAAAACTAGTTTCAAATGTGTAAAATATCATTTTTAGCATGTCTCATACTTTTCAATACCAATTCATAGTATTATTTATTTTATTTACCTATAAAAAATTCTACTAATAGACCTATCACACTTGATGAAAAAAATTGGCCTGTAATTTCCTTATAGAATCTTTTTTGGACCATGAAAGGGTAGTAATATACACAATTACACCACTTCACTCAATGGTGTATCTAAGTACATCAACTTATTTCATCACATCTTATGGTTCCCATTGATGTTATGCAATACCTCACACTTCATAAAGTGGTCACCAACCTATAAGATGATGTACAAATATGAATACTTGGGTTGGAAAAACCATCACCCATTCCCTTGCCTTATTCATCACCATGTTGGATGTGTAAGAATAATTTTTAAGGAAATAATAATTATTAATATGAACCATTCAACCTCTATGATTTATGACTCTAGGTTCATAGTAACCATTACCAAAATAAAAAGGAGAGGTGATAGTATAACAACATGCTCAGTTGGAACTAACTATGAATTTATCTTAGTTAGACATAGTAAAACATAAGGCTCTATTGTAAATAACATACTATCCACACATGAAGTGCACTCGTATCATGAACCCATTACTCACTAACAAGGTCATGCCCTTGATTGTAATAGAATATATTTTTAAGACACTCAGGGTTACTACATATGAGGTCTACAACTAAATGTTATAGGACATATGCCAATAAGTCTATGAGGAAGAGGAGGAGAATTAATTATTATTTTAAAAAATAGTGAACACTTGTCAAGTGTGAAAAAATGTCTCATCTTTAATTTTTGTGTAGATACTAAGATCTCCTAATTCCATCATCATGGATAAAATTGTAGAGGAGGATAACAAGTGGAGAATCACATTTTTACTAAAGTATTATAATATAATGATTTTCCTCAAAAGTAGTGTCACAACTGAAAATGGAATAATAACAAGTCGGAATAGGGTAGCCTAAACTATGATAATTAAGTCCCTAGTAACTACTAATGCACAAACCATGCAATCACCAAACTCCTAAGACATCAAAAAGAGTAAAAAAAATGGAAATTTATACATGTGTTCAATGTGTATAAATAATAATCTAAATATTATCAATCATTAAAGTAGTATAATACTATGGAGACTTACCAAATAAAGCCCCAAAATAAAAATCTAGTCCTACCTACTTGCACAAAGACTCTAGTGAGTAAGCATAAGGTGGTTCTCTCTTCCACTCTTCATTCCCATGAACATGCTCCATAATATACCCAAATTATTTATCCACCACCTTCACCCCCTTGTTAATAATTTTCTCCTTATATCACCGCTCATGCATATTAGTGTGAGGAAGGCACTATACAATAAAAATTGCCCCATAAAAACCTATAGTGAGATAGAAAATGTACCAAATATATCCCCAAGTGGATATTATAGATAAAACACTATATGAAATTATGAAATAATAGGAAAAATCTATGAGAATTAAATGAGAAGAGGTGAAGGCTAGATAAAAATAAGCTACATAAAAGGATAAGTAGGAATAAGCAAAGGAATGGAATAAGAAACAATACGTAAAAGAATTTCTGAGAAAAAAGAAAGGAGCATGAAGAAGGAAGTGAAATAATTGCATATTAATAATTCCAAGGATGATGCAAAAGCTAAGGAATCCTAAGAGAAACAAAATAAAATCATGCACAAGTAGGAAGATGAAAACAATAGAGGGGTTTATGAGCAAGGTACAAAATATGATGTGAAACAAGTATAATAAGTAGAAAAGGCATAGGTAGAGGCATATTCCAAGGAAAAATAATAACTAAATAAAAACTAGAAGTATAAATTCATAACTAATACTCTAAAGACTGATTAGCTAATCTAACCTATAAAGTTGATTGTAGAAGATAAAAAATAACAACTAATTCTTGATGCCCCATAGTTCTCCAACACATTTTAAGGTTAAATATTGGTTTTAAGAGGCAATAATAATATGAATTGAATGATAAACCTTATAAATATAACCAATGGTTAGGGGATGTGAAAACCCCACACCTAAAATGAATGACCTACATACCCCTAATCACATTAATATAGCACAAGTCATCTCCAACCACAACTACTATGAATTCACATTATATGACCATAAGATTTCAATAAGCATCAGTTGATATTACCTATATGATCCCATAAAATTATATTTAAGGATTAGTTTCATTTAAGAATTCTATACAACATAAGGTCACTGAGATGGAGTATGACAACCTCCAATAAAGGGAGGAAAATGTAGACTTGTATGCATGTTTGTCCAAGGCCTAGAAAACTATAGATGACATTTGTCCAACATTGGTAACTCAAGTTTTAGGTTATTAGGTGGTTTGTTAGGAGAATGAATTAAATTATTTACTCACTCAACTCACCAAATATTAGTTAGTTTCACATAATCTATAGAATTTCAGAGTGCAGGGCTAGCAATTGAAGGCAAAAATAGAGATGATATTTCAATTGCTAGAAGAATATGACCAAGTCTTGGGCATATATTCACATCAAGCCACTAAATTTTATGTATATATTATTTACTATAAATATTAGTTTAATGTCACACTATAAACCATTCAACTGACTTATCCAAGACATAAAAATCCAAGGAAATAATGCAAGATCATATGGCTACTCTAGATCAAATGGGCATTGTACTAAAGGAGTCTCTTCACTCCATAAACATTGTCATGGACAAATGATAATATAATAGAATGATATGATTCATATAATTTTCACTATCATATATATCCAATGGTATGTAGATATAATCAAAGAAATGTCCCAAGACATTTAGCTATGGCTTTATTATAAAAGGGTGTAATTGCCTCATACAAGATAAACACATCTAGAATATAATGCAGTGATAAAATTTATTTCAAAAATTGATTAGCATGGTATGATATGTCCTTGTATATTGGAATTAATTCAAATAATATCTATGAAATTTGGATAATTTTATTGGTACAATAATCAATGAGCCTTAATTTATCCTACCCACCCAACATGCATAGGAATTACAAATCAAGAAAGTGAAAAAGAAAGGATAGAAAGTATCCCAAACATAGAAAACATCTCCACAAATTGAATCTATACCAGCATATTCCTCAAATATAACTTCAACAACTCTACCTTATTTTTATCCTTCTCAATTTCCATCAGTGCACACTATGCCTCCACCTTTTTTTTAGGTATTATGAGGCTAAATTTTATAAACTTTGAATAATTTTTAAGTAGGTAAGGCCATAAGAATTATGAATGGGGATAGGATGGTTAAAAATATTTAAAAGGTGGCATCTTGGTTAGGATAATATATTTAATACCATCATAGGTAGTAGATTATTACATTACTTAGTTGAAAACCTGAAAGGGTCATTAAGTAGTGCACAAGAGATGAAAACTGGTAACTATCACCTTGAGAGATTAATATAAGTATTACATTGGACAAAATATTCATAATTTGTTCACATGTATTTTCATTAGATCTAGTGGTAGGGACAATGATTTTGACTTTGTCTTGATATGAGATAATTGTTTAAAGATGGGAAAGTGTTGGTCATATAATAGGATTATAAAATTACAATGTATATGAATGATAAGTGTGTGATTTCTAATATTTTATATCTTATTTTATATGTATTTGGCCTATGTATGTATTCCAAAATTATGTATAATAAAATATAATTCTTCTAAGGAAGAAATGAAAGGATATAATGTGAAGCAACATAGCCTTTCTAATATATTTAAATAGAGATCAAATGTAATGGATAATAATTCCAAATGATACTATATATATAATTTTTTCATGTTGAATGCTGAGGAGAAACACATAGGTATCAATAGCTATTCTAAGGTAGATATTCATGATTGAGGGAGATGGTGATGGTATTCCCTGTGAGGGAAATGGTGATGGGATAGGGTTTGGAAGAAGTAATGGAAGGAGTAGCATAGGAAAAGAAATATGTAAATATGGGTAAGCTTTAGTACTAAAAAGATCCAACAAAGCAGTCAAAGTGTTTTTATAGAAGCATGGACAAGAAGGGGATGAAAGGAAAGAACTGAATGAGAGTGAATCTTCAATGTTGAGATCAGGAAATGATGTGGTGATCTTGAGAAAGGATTCTTCCCTATCTAAGGTCTATGTAAATTGAAAAAATGTGTCAAATCCCTTTCATCCCTATGGGTATTTATGCAAAACATTCATCATTTAGGAATAACTTAAACTCAATCCTCAACTAATCTTAATAGATCATTTACCCACTTTAAATCCTATCATGGTAGAGATAGAGGATACAATCAGTATTAAAGGGAGTGTGGATAAAAGAGCTTAGAAGAAGACAATGATGGATCCATATTTATTTGGGGATATTCCTTTGGTTTTTTTAAATTATCTATGTATTATTTATGTTTCAAATGACTATTTATCTACCATTGGCCTAGAAATTAGGTGTAAAACCCTCATTGGAAGATGCATTAGAGAAAGACCTTTACGGGAGGAGATTTTGTGCTAGATTAAATCTACCTAGCCTTTGTTGGTACAATTTTCCCTATCAATGCTCCCTAGTGGATTTTTCATGTTTATATTTAATTCTAAATAAGAGATGGACTATGGTTGGAATAATAGCCCTTGGTTTGTTGGGAAGTTAGGGGTTTTTTCTACCCTTAGACTCATTTTTTTGTATAGATATTGTGTTGGTTTTGAATGCTTAGGTCTAGGTTATATTATACAATCTTCCTTTGGATTTTCATTATTTTGGGATATTACAATGGTTGATTAATAAAATTGGTGTGTTTTTTAAAATTGATCAAATTCTGAAGGAACATCAACATCTTGTGAGGGTATGTGTTTTGGTGGATTTCTCTAAACCACTTCATCATTCCATAATATCTCTTCCTCTCCTAGAATTTGGACTTAGTTTATCAAATTTTAAAGGTCATATTTCATTTTTTTAAAATATAATTAGGATGGTCACAAAACAGCGATTTATCCTCATAATTATTCAAAAGGGTTTTACCCTTATTTTTTTAAGAAATGGGTTCATAAGATTGGTTATCCAAACCATGATTTGGTGAATAGATTTCTCCTTCCTTTGGTTCCCTCTTTAATATACATGAAAACTCATTTTACTATTTTATAGGGAGATAATGAAATTTCCCTTAAGGGCAAGGAGAGGTAATCAGATTAGTGTGTCATGTGAATCATTTTAGAGTAGGCTTCTTCTCTCTAGAAGATGGGAGATGGGGTTAGCTAGAATATTGAGGGTGTTTTTCCTCAAGTTCAATTTATTATGGAGGTAGAGGAATTTTTCCACTCAAAATATCTAAAATAGGGTGGATTAGTGTTTGAGAAAGAATAAGAATATTTTCTTATCTCTAGAGAGATTTTGTTTATAGAACAGTGTCCTTGCCTTCAATCCAAACTTTAATTTGGTAAGAAAGGTAAAAGAGGTAGTAAAATTTAATCAAAAAGGTTGAAATTATACACTTTGAAATCCATTGATGGGAGTACATAATGGAATTTAGATGTGTTTCTTTCCATTAAAGGTAGATACACTCTCACGACAAAAGGATGATCCTATGAGTTGTAGGTAGGGGGCTTGTGAGATGGCTAAGATATTAGATCTATTTTTTTGAATTTATTTCGTGGATTGAATAGATATCTTTTTTTGGTGAGCATATTTATGTGTCTCTATCATAATATTGTTCCTAGTTTGATACATAATCTTTGATTTTGGATTTTTCTATCTTGGTGTCTTGGCATTTTTTCCATCTAGGGACTAGACCCTTTGTTGTGCCTCATACTTGACTAAATATATGGTCAAAATCCAATATTTATCTTTAAAAATAGTTCCAAATGATAAGATATTAATATAGAGATTGATTCATGGTTATTTTAATGTATTATTTTACTGAATATGTGCACAATTGAATCATTTTATGTTTAATATAACTATCGATATAAAAATGATGGATGTTATGTAAAATTAAGTTTGAATTTGAATGGATAATAAATTTTATAAATAGAATGAATACTCAACTTGCTCCATAGTTATGTCTATGTTCTTAAATTGAATTTTACTTTGCAAAGTAATAAACATTATCATGTTCTAATGGATCTTCTAAGAACCTCTACCAACAATAAAAAAACATCTAGTTGTTCTAAATATTATGGTCTAAAGGGTGCTTATAATGTATTTTTAAAGTATTTCAAACACCCATATTTAGTTCACTATGAAATCAAAAATATGGAAAGTGTTGTAATTGATTTTTTATAAAATAAACTAGCTTTCTTCTTATTAATAGCTTTTCTAGTTTTTTTAAACTTGGAAATGAGGATTAAACCATTAATTATATCCTTTTTTTACATGTAATGCATAAATATCATCTAATATGGGTTGATACTACTTTTTTAGATCAATATTTAATGATTGTATAGATAACATTGGTTGTAATCACCATTAGTATTTCTAAATAGGGTATTTTTTTGTGATACACCCTTAACCTATAGCATGTATGAGGTATATTTGTTGTAGATATATAGCTAAACTATCCTTTTACCTTATTATTTCGTGATTTTCTATGTTCTCATATTGTTGATAAGGTTGTCATATAGAGTAGTCATAGTCTAATTAGGGTGTCTATTGGAGATATTGGTTTCAAATTTATCATCATATTACATGTTTTATTCTTGAATCATTATTATTGAGGTTTCCCCCTCAAAGTGTCTTATTATTATATTTTTGTTATCCTACTATATTACTAACATCTAATGTGGATGAAATATATTATTCTCTTGGGGGAATATGCACTCATTTTCTAGAATCAAGAGATATTTTTCTCAGATTTAACATAAATAACATATGGATGTATAAATTTATATATTATGTTGAAATCAATCATATCATAATGAGGGCATGATCAAAATTCATTTTATAACTATTACGGTTATCATTTGGAATTGATTCATGGGGCATGATCAATGTTCATGAAAATGAGCATTATTATAGTTATTAATTTTCAAACATAATTGACAGTATGTAGATGTGAGAAAAGTTGAATCTATAATTATGTTTATAGTGTTTGATTCATTTTTTGGGGTAATGTGTATTAGGTTTATGAAACTAAATGGAATTGGAATTACTTATATAAAGGCAAATATGTAGCTCCCACCTTCCATCTTGGGGCTATAGGATCAATGCACGATTAGTTCAATAAATTATTATGATTGACATTCTATAATATTCAATAACCTTGGTAGTAATCCATTTTATTTTCCAATGAGGTTAGGGGGATTTATACTCCCAACCCATGGATTTGTCTTAGTTATAAAAATTTATGACATAATCAACCCAACTCTATAGGTTATTTAATAATTAACTATAATTCTTCAATGCTTCAATAACAAATCATCATCTCTAACAGGCTACAAGGTAACATAATTCACCCACATTAAAGTTTACTCTTTCCATTATATTCAAACTTAATTTTCAATTTATTCATATTTATGTTTTATTCCAATGAATTTGAATGCTACGTTTTCACTTTAGGATTTCCTAGAGTAGAATGTATGATTTGAGCATCTCCCACACTCAAGTCATTTACTCTAGTATATTCACTACATGTCAATACTCAAATAAAAGGGGGTAAATTTTAGACATTAAAATATATTAATTTATAATTTTAAATATCAATTTTAACTTACCTTAACCATAATTGACTTATGCATACATACATAACTATAATTCACCATTATTTTCCATCTACATGCATTGCATGATCCTAACTTTCCCAAGTTTCTCTCAATCACCTACAATGAATCCCATAGTATGTGTCAAAAGAGTTATTTATGTTACTTATAAATCTCCATATAATTAAATTAATTCTCCTATTTCTTTAATAATAACATCATACTCATAATATACTCTAATTATTTATCCCATGCCAAGAAACCATCACATTTCAAAATCAAATCAATCCTATGGATCGACCCATCCATATATCATGTTAATGGAACTGTAAATTTCACAGAGTCTCATATAAATGAAAAATAATTATAATCCTATTATTTATCAAGAAAATATTGATAAATTATATCCAAACACTTGCATATTCAAAGGAACTACCCTATTTTTTGTTAATTTAGCATTCAATCACAATATAATGTCATAGTCAATATTGAATCACCTCAAAATCTAAGAAAAAAATACAATTTATATGTATCAAGATAGATTACTAGCTACATACATTTAATAGAAACTATTTCACGCACTCATATTATAGGGAGAACTACATGTGATTTGACTTCACTCTTTATAATATTAGATATGTATGAAACACTCAATCATTAAATGAGGATTGGTTGGGGTTAAATCAATCCACCTTTATTCCCATTTTTATGCCTAATTATGTCATTTCAAGTGGACCTAGCCTTTAATGTGAAGGAGACATATTTATGGGTATTTCACAGTCACACCTTAGGATCAAACAACATGGCATAATATAATCATTGTAGTGGCCTATAACTAGGTAGAAGTGCAAGATTTACATATATGTAACTATTAGACTCAAAACATAGAAACTAATAGTAACAACTAAAATTAATAGTATTTTCTAGGTGAGCCCAAAAACCCACCTCCTAATTTGAGTGACTCATAACCCAAAATTCTACCTACCCCATCACTTTTTTAGTCTTGGTTCTTCATAGATAAGTCAATGATTAAGTATATTATCCTTGTATTTTACTTTCTATATTTAGTAACATTAATTTTAAAATAAATTTTGATATTATACATTTATATTTATTCTTAAATTTTATACAGTATAATATACATTATATGCATATTTTCTATCTTTTTTAAAGGTTAGGGTTAACCCAAAATAGGGTAAAATAGTAATATGTAAAAATGTTTTCATATGCATTACATATGCCACCAAATATGTCTCAATATGTACATATATATCCCATGATCTAAACTAAACTGATAATATGAACCAATATGAACTCTCTGAATCATGTAAATTGTCTCAAAATAAAAATTATTTATAATTAGAGGCTTGAATTATTATAAAAATACCATTAATAGGCCCCCATTTTGAAGTAATTAATATACCATATGAATTACCCATCCAAAAAAATAGAGTTAACCACATCATGTTATATATTAAGATGTGATCCAATAAAATCATTTTCTAATATGTAGATAATATATCATCATAGTTTAAATATATCATTAGATGATATATGAAACATGTATTGTAAGGAATAAAAGTGTCATGTCAAGGTAGATAAGAAAATTATTTATGCAATACTAATAATCAAAGATTTAATCAATCAATAGTAATCTACATAGGAAATTTACATGATATGGAATATTGCACCACACATAATAGGGAAGTTGCATGATATGGATCATGACACCACAAACTCAATAGACAATCCTAGATTTATCCACTTATAAGTACACAACATCATGGACATGAAACACATGATAAATAACATTTAATATAACATAAGGCAAGACCCAAAAAATAAAGGACAATCAAAGTTCACACAATGCAAGATCCATACACAATGGAAAATCAAATCTCACACAAGGAAAGATCCAAACAAAGAAATTATGTAGAATGAAACACTCAATGAAAAATTATTATAAAATAAACTAAATGCCAATTAAAAAAAGTAATGTAATAAAAAATTAATTTTTAAAATTCATTAATAGAATGAAATGTAAAAATAAATAGGAAAATAATGATACACTTAATAAAATAATGTAATACACTAAGGAAAGAGCCAAATAAATCACAATCATTGATTAGTCTATAGCAATTAAATACCAATAATGAATCATATTAAAATTCAAATTAGTGTACACCATCAATCTATGTCAATTTCATATCATTTAAAATAAGTATATCCATAAAATGTAACATTATAAATAATATAAGAAAGAGTAAGACATGTTTAATAAATCAATCTACTTCAACATGATAAATGGAAATGTCATAGAGTGATATAACCTATTACAATGTAACATATGGAATAAGATGTTGATATAATAAATAAATTGGTGATTAATTCACCATTGTAAAAATTGTTAGTAATTTACTCATGTAGAATTTTAATTTATCATTTTTTATGAAATATATCTATATATTAATAAAATATATAATATAAAAATAATTCAAAAAAATAGGCAGTATGGAAGTACACCTCAACATCAGACTAAGCCAAGCCTAGGAATAGGAAATAGCAAAACTAAAACAAACACTAGACCCCACTTAGGAATAAGTCATTACAACATCATAAGAGAGAACATTGACTTGCCAGAGTAAGTCTAAATTTCATAAGATCCATATCATCATGAACCCAACATGAGGTTAGCAAGTCATTACCATCTTGAATTAGATCCCAACTAGAATCTTGAGTAGTGTCCTTATCATCTTCTTATGTTTGAGTAGGAAATATGGCTAGAGAAATCTTGGGGAACTTATCCAACACATCTGATTGACTTCTAAGTAGCACCCCCCCAAGAATCTAGATGCAAAGGAGAAGGAGGAACATCCCAACCATCCTACCTAGTAGAGGAAGGAGGTAGGGGTTTCCACCCTTGCTATTACCTAAGAGGGATTGTATATTAATATAAGGTGCCACTATGAGAGAAATGCTAAGATTGATTGCAATAGTGTCCACCTTGAGGTGGAATGGTAATTATGTCTTCAAGTTTGTGATCCCTAGGTAGAGATAGAGGAAACCATGTCATAGCACAAGGAACATCTCCCTAATGAGTGAGAAGGTCTTGGAGATGACCAAGCTTAACGAAAACTTTATTTGCTTTCACTTGTGTCTACAAAAGAACATTATAAATAATGGAGGAGTTGCTCAAATCATAAAAATTACAATATTAAGAAGCATTGTTAAATACTACATTATTTATTTCTTTCTATAACCAAAATAAAATCTCTACTCTAAAAGTATGCCAAATTTAGGTATATATAAAAGGCAAGGTGGGTTTATCTCCAATAAGGATATGTTACCAGTGAAATAATTTAGGTTGGAAAGGATTGAAGAGGTTGTGAATCCATGTCCAAACACTTTGATCTTTGGATTAGTACCAAAAAATATGAGGGAGCATTTCTATATGGCCATATAAGGGCATGTGGGAAGGGAAATTCCTAAGTTCACAAGCCTTCTACCTATGGGTAGGCCTTGATATAAGATACACCAAGCAAAATGAGCTATCTTAGACTCTAAACAAGCTTCTAAAATAGTTTGAAAATGGAAAAGTATGAATGGAGGAATGTAGACCCTAGTGAGAGTTAAGCTTATCCACCATAGGCATGTGGGGAGTAATAAACTCATATCCAATCCAAAGGGTGTAATTATGAAATAGAGTTTCAACATACCACTTCTAATCCTTATACCAAGGACAATCAAAGTGATCAAAATTTTTGTGAAGCATTGAAGGTGGAATAGCATTATCGATTTCTTGATAGTATTCTCGATTAACATTGGGTAACTAGAATTTCATTTTCACCTCTTCCCATAATAGCCAAGAGTGAGACTTATTACAAAAAATATCTTAGATAGTATGAATGCCTCTACAATACAACTTGAGAGTATTGATCCAAGGAACCTCAGCCAGAGGCACTTCATTTAGATTAATAATGGGTGACCACCATAGTGAGTGTGAGTTAATAGACAACCCATCTTGGAACCCTGAGCCATTCTAGATATTCCATGGTTTGATCCATTCCCATACTTTATAGATAATTTTTACCACAAAGGACCCTAAAATATTAATGGTGGATTTGATGATTAATAGATTGGAGAAGTTGAGCCCTTTTTAGGATTATCTGCCCTTAGTCAAGCTTGAAGAGATGCAGTGTCAAAACAACACCTTCCAAGCTTCCTTATTATCTATGGCCCACATAATCCATTTTTCACATAAGTCATTTCCTTGACAAGCCATGTCAATTAAATCCATACCTCTAACATCTCATGTGAAGAAGAAGTAATATTAGGTAACCCTATGGAATTCATGGCATGAGAAGAATTGGCCCAATTAAAATCCCTGAGAAATTTTTCAAGTTTTTGGTAGGAATTATTTGAAGGAACCTAGCATGAAGAGTAGTAAACATGGGTTTTCAAAAACACCTTCAAGTAGATTTGTAATTTACCTACTAATGATAAGGGAGTAGTCACCTAATATTCCATATTTTTAGATACTCTATCAATAACATATTGCCACAATAGGGGTAGAGAGGCATCAAAAGAAAAATTGATGCCAAGAAACTTTAAGATTTCATCATGTTGGATCCAAGCCCATCCATATTTGGTATCCCATGTCAGTGGGGGGAGGTATGAATGCTTGTAGTAATGATTTTTCTTACATTGGATGCCTGAACCATAGATAACGTAGAAGGTGTTAAGACACTACAAGACATTTTCCACATTGTCCTCATCTTTAATAAGAATAAGGAAAGAATAATCCATAAAGTGTCCATTTAACAAGTTCATATATTCTTAAGGGTTTTCTTGACCTCAAGGGGGATAGATTCCCTTAACAAGGCCCCTATCTTGGGTATTTCTAAGAAGGTATCCAAAACCCTCAGCTACAACCACATATAGGGTGGGTGGTAAAGGGCATCCATGGAAAATAGATTGAAATAAACTAAATTTCTCATAAGAGACTCCATTAATGGAGAGCATGGCTGAGGCATCTTAAAAAATCATCTAGATGGTTTGAATGAAATTGGCCCTAAAGCCAAGGGATTTAAGTATGGCTAGGATGAATGGCCACTCAATACAGTCATAAGATTTTCCAAAGTCCATTTTTATGAACATAGATTATTGATTAGACCTTTTAGATCAATCCATTCCTTCTTAAACCACAATGATATTGTCTAATATATATCTACTTTTGATGATTCCTTTTACCTCAAGGTGAATGATGTGCTATAATAGATTACACAACTAAAGTGCTAGAGAATTGGCAATGATTTTGTTGGAAGCATTCAGGAAGGTGATTGGCCACCAATCATAGATCAATTTGGGATCCCCTTGATTATGTATAAATTTAATGTTTCATTTTATTTATATTATCTCTTAGAGAATGTGTGTAAAAGGCCTCCTTATAAACATGGTGTAAGGTAGCACCCACAAGATCCCAAAGGGTTGTATATAATTTATAGGGGAAACCATCAATGTCGAGAGCTTTGTTATTTTCCATATGAGTTGTGTCTCATGTAGATTATCCACAATAAATAGCCTATCTCAAGACACCTATTGAGCAGGAATGAGTTTGAAAGGAACCACTATGAGGCACTGCTAAATGCCAATATCATGCTTTGTAGAGGATGATTTAGTTGAGAACACTTTTTGATAATAGAGGATAAAAACTTCAATAATCTATGGTATCTTTGATAATCTCTTTATAGCATCAGAGATAGCATGGATTTTTTGCTTAAATTTTTTGTCTTAAAGCATTTGAAATAATTATTTGGAAGATTTTTATGCCTTATTGAGCTAGTGGATTTTGGCTTTGATTTGAGCTCCCAAAGCATTGGAATTATCTTCTATTTTTATATCATTCCATAAAGAATAGACTCTAGCCTACAAGATCTCATTAAAGGGATATTTTTATAGTGTTAAATCCTCATGGCTAAGCTTTGAGAAAGTAGTAGAGAAAGAGTGTCTTCATATTTTAGCAAGTTTGTGGCCATAGATTCTCAAAAAGTGAGAGGTCCTTTTGATAGCATCATCCCACCAAAGAATCCAACCAAAATCTATTAGGTTGTGGAGCTAAAAGCTTCAACTATGTAGATGAAAATAGGAGGTTGCTAAAGATCCAGGAGTACCAGCGTCGGGAGCATGACCGATGTCGGTCAAGATGAAGTAGAAGGCAACTAGCATCAGCAGGAAGTTAGCCGACATCGGTCAGCACCAGGCAAGTAGGGACTGACGTCGGTCACTTGTGTGTTCAAAAATTGTTCGTTGCACGAACAGTTAGTTAAGTGAATGGAGTGTTTGCATGTAAAGTCTATTTCGAGTCTTGAGCTATGTGAATAATTATAGTAAAATAAGAGTCTAATTTATTGTTCAAGTTTGGGATCTATTTATAGACCCATTGGCATGCATTGTAAAGTGTGCTAGTGAAGAGAACAAAGTGTGTGTTTCTCCTAGTTCCACTAATGAGCTAGAAAGGAAGGCAAGGAAGATCCTTCCAATATAAGATCATTGAGTTGTAGGTTGTTGTAAGCTCATAAGAGATCTACATGTGTGAGTATGGTCTATTGAATTTTAGGTTACAGGTTCATGGGAGATCAACTTGAAGTATTATAGAGTGCTTGGGTACTGACAGGGTTATTACTGACTGGTTGGAGAGGTGAACACCAATTCTATGTGTGAGTTGGGTGTTGGGACCATTTTTGGTAGGAGAGTGTTTTGAAGAAGAATTAATGTACACTTGAGGTGTGGGAAGCCTCTGTAAGGTGGAAGAGTGTGGTGTCTCTTTATTGTATTTTTTTCTGTACAAATGTTAATACAAGATAGTGTATTGTCTCTCATATTCTGTGTTATTTGTGAATTCTAGTTACTTGTACTTCTGGTTATTTTTGTATGTCTAATTGCTTAAGTTTGGTAATCATATTGTGCTCTTTCTGAGGAGCAAGATCTTAACAAGTGGGATCAGAATAGGTGTGTTTGTTCTTGGATTCCCTGACAACTGGTATCAGAGCTTTTGGTTGGGATACTAATAGGTTGGATTAGATCTGGTTAGTGTGTGTTGATTACAGGTTACTCACAGGTTTTTGTTTGAGTGGGAGTAAAGCAATGGCAAAAGATAGTAAGCTATGAATGGATAAGTTTAATGGCAGGAGGTCCAAGTCTAGTTATGGCAAAATAACCTACTAGAAATATGGAAAGAAAGAGCAGGGAAAGAACGATTATTGGTTGGTAGCAGATCAGCATGAAGGACATGAAGAAGAAGCAGATGTTGCAGATTTTGTTGCACAGGATGTTCTGGTATGTTCTTTTGATAAAGTAGAATCTTGGGTTTTAGATTCTAGTGCCTCTTTTCATGCATCCCCAAATAGGGAATTTTTTCTTGAGTATGTCCAGGGAGACTTTGGAGAAATTTGTGTAGGGGATGGTAAGCCTTGTCAGATGGTTGGCAAAGGGAAAGTGAAGCTGAAATTGCAGACAGGTAACACATGGGTGTTGAAAGAGGTCATGCATATCCCAATTCTAGAGCGGAATTTAATTTCTATAAGAAGTTTGGGTGATGAGGGTTGCATAGTAACTCTCATAGTAGACTCTTGGAAGGTTACCAAGGGTGCACTTGTTGTAGCAAGAGGTAAGAAAGTAGGTACGCTTTATCTATCTACTTGTATTACTGAGTCTCTTTTTGGGTTATCTACTTCAACTGTAGATTCGAAGATGTGGCTTAATAGGCCTGGTCACATGAACAAGAAGGAGATGTATTTTTTTAAGTCAAAGGGTATGCTTTCAAATTTGAAGAGCATAGATCGAGATTTCTGTATGCAGAAGAAGAAGGTGACGTTTCTAAAGGAATCTGATATTAGTGACAAGAACAAGAAAGCCTTGGTTTTCAAGGAGAAGGTGACGGATAGAGTTTAGCATAAGGGGTAAGAGAATTTTTAGTAGAGTAAGGGTGATTTGGACAAGAGTTTGATCCAAAAGGAACTCATGGGAAGAAGTCAGTTCTCACAAGAAAAACATAGAGACTGACGTCAGCTAGAAAACTAGCATCGGCATCCAGACAGGGACCGACATTGGCTATGTGTAGCCTGACGTCGGTGACTCAGGGCAGATAAACACTAGCATCGGTAAGGGGGAACCGATGTCGGTGATGAGGCAGTCACAAGGAACTGACATCGGTCTAGTGCAGACTAGAATGTGACCAGCATCGGTCATTGAGATGAATTTTGGGTGGATAGCAAGCTGTCAAGGAGTCTCAAGTGCCCATATGGAGGACTTAAAGGGTATGTAAGCCTCAAATTCATCATTTCCCTTCTTTACACTACTTTTTACTCACTTATGGTAAAGTACCAAGAAATTATTGAAGAAGCAGAATAGGTAGATCTAGGAAATAATGGGAGCTTGGCATGGATGTAGGATGTGATTCCTTGGAGGAGAACCAAATAGGAGTTTTGGGTGGAGTTGCTAGCTGGAAGAAAGCACTGAGAGATGAATGGATGTTCAGGATGAAGAAGAGTGGAAATGGATACATGAGATGGAAGATCAGGGTATATGGTCTTGTATAAGCTGTAGGGCAATGGAGGTTTGATCATTGTGTTTCTCTTTACCAGGTTGGATAATATTAGCTACATTATCCTATTACTATATGATGTGCTTGTTGTAGGGTTACATATACAGGGAGTTGTTGAACTAAAGGTAAAGCTAGTTCAGAGGTGTGTCATGAGGAATCTGAGAGCAATAAGATTCTTTGGCATGAGTGTATTCTAGGGACATGGAAGGTCATATGTTGACTTTGTATTAGGATGATTGTGTGAGACCGGTTAGCATGCCGATGGTTGGACAGTTCACATAACAGTGTCTTGATTCACATAATGAGGTAAAGTGCATGATATGTACTAGACCTAAGTTTTCCCAAGCAGTGGGAGTTGTCACAAGTTAGGATCTAATCTGGGAAAAAAGCATTGGAGGGTTGTTTAATGGATTCTTAGAGGGACCAGCAGCAGGTGCACATGCTATGCAGGGTCAAGTTATTTTCTACATGGGTTTGTAGATGTGGATGTGGTAAGTGATTTGGGTGACAGGTGTTGCACTATAGGTTTTTTGGTGGGTGGTCTTCAGGGGTGATCTTGAAGAGGGATACAGAGCCAAGGGAAAAAACTAGATGGTGTACAAGTACAGGTACAGTTGTAATTATTTATCTCTAAGTGGGAGATTGTTAGGTTATGGAGCTAAAAGCTTCAACTATGCAGACAAAAATAGGAAGTTGATGAAGATCCTAGAGTACCAACATCGGTAGCATGACTGACATCAGTCAAGATGAAGTAGAAGGCAACTGGCATCGGTAGGAAGTTGGCTAATGTCAGTCAGCACCAGGCAAGCAAGGACCGACGTCGGTCGCCTATGTGTTCCCGAACTGTTCATTGCATGAACAGTTAGTTAAGTGAATAGAGTGTTTGCATGTAAAGGCTATTTCGAGTCTTGAGCTGCATGAATAATTATAGTAAACTAAGAGTCTAAGTTATTGTTCAAGTCTGGGATCTATTTATAGACCCATTGGCATGTATTGTAAAGTGTGCTAGTGAAGAGAACAAAGTGTGTGTTTCTCCTAGTTCCACTAATGAGCTAGAAAGGAAGGCAAGGAAGATCCTTCCATTATAAGATCATTGAGTTGTAGGTTGTTGTAAGCTCATAAGAGATCTACATGTGTGAGTATGGTCTATTGAATTTTAGGTTACAGGTTCATGGGAGATCAACTTGAAGTATTATAGAGTGCTTGGGTACTGACAGGGTTATTACTGACTGGTTGGAGAGGTGAATACCAATTCTGTGTGTGAGTTGGGTGTTGGGACCATTTTTTATAGGAGAGTGTTTTGAAGAAGAATTAATGTACACTTGAGGTGTGGGAAGCCTCTATAAGGTGGAAGAGTGTGGTGTCTCTTTATTGTATTCTTTTCTATACAAATGTTAATACAAGATAGTGTATTGTCTCTCATATTCTATGTTATTTGTGAATTCTAGTTACTTGTACTTCTGGTTATTTTTGCATGTCTAATTGCTTAAGTTTCGTAATCATATTGTGCTCTTTCTGAGGAGCAAGATCTTAACAAGTGGGATCAGAATAGGTGTGTTTGTTCTTGAATTCCTTGACAACTGGTATCAGAGCTTTTGGTTGGGATACTAACAGGTTGGATTAGATCTGGTTAGTGTGTGTTGATTATAGGTTACTCACAGGTTTTTGTTTGAGTGGGAGTAAAGCAATGGCAAAAGACTGTAAGCTATGAATGGATAAGTTTAATGGCAGGAGGTCTAAGTCTAGTTATGGCAGAATAACCTGCTAGAAATATGGAAAGAAAGAGCAGGAAAAGAAAGATTGTTGGTTGGTAGCAGATCAACATGAAGGACATGAAAAAGAAGCAGATGTTGCATATTTTGTTGCACAGGATGTTTTGGTATGTTCTTTTGATAAAGTAGAATCTTGGGTTTTAGATTTTAGTGCCTCTTTTCATGCATTCCCAAATAGGGAATTTTTTCTTGAGTATGTCCAGGGAGACTTTGGAGAAATTTGTGTAGGGGATGGTAAGCCTTGTCAGATGGTTGGCAAAGGGAAAGTGAAGCTGAAATTGCAGACAGGTAACACATGGATGTTGAAAGAGGTCATGCATGTCCCAATTCTAGAGTAGAATTTGATTTCTATAAGAAGTTTGGGTGATGAGGGTTGCATAGTAACTCTCATAGCAGACTCTTGGAAGGTTACCAAGGGTGCACTTATTGTAGCAAGAGGTAAGAAAGTAGGTACGCTTTATCTATCTACTTGTATTACTGATTCTCTTTTTGGGTTATCTACTTCAACTGTAGATTCGAAGATGTGGCTTAATAGGCCTGGTCACATGAACAAGAAGGAGATGTATTTTTTTGAGTCAAAGGGTATGCTTTCAAATTTGAAGAGCATAGTTCAAGATTTCTATATGCAGAAGAAGAAGGTGACGTTTCTTAAGGAATCTGATATTAGTGACAAGAACAAGAAAGCCTTGGTTTTCAAGGAGAAGGTGATGGATAGAGTTTAGCATAAGGGGTAGAAGAATTTTTAGTAGAGTAAGGGTGATTTGGACAAGAGTTTGATCCAAAAGGAACTCATGGGAAGAAGTCAATTCTCACAAGAAAAACACAGAGACCGACGTCAGCTAGAAAACTAGTGTCGACATCCAGACAGGGACCGACATTGGCTGTGTGTAGCCTAACATCGGTGACTCAGGGCAAATAAACACCAGCATCAGTAAGGGGGAACTGATGTTGGTGATGAGGCAGTCACAGGGAACTGACATCGGTCTAGTGCAGACTAGAATGTGACCAACATCGATCATTGAGATGAATTTTGGGTGGATAGCAAGTTGTCAAGGAGTCTCAAGTGCCCATATGGAGGACTTAAAGGGTATGTAAACCTCAAATTCATCATTTCCCTTCTTTACACTACTTATTACTCACTTATGGTAAAGTACCAGGAAGTTATTGAAGAAGTAGAATAGGTAGATCCAGGAAATAGTGGGAGCTTGGCATGGATGTAGGATGTGATTCCTTGGAGGAGAACCAAATAGGAGTTTTGGGTGGAGTTGCCAGCTGGAAGAAAGCACTGAGAGATGAATGGATGTTCAGGATGAAGAAGAGTGGAAATGGATATGTGAGATGGAAGATCAGGGTATATGGTCTTGTATAAGCTGTAGGGCAATGGAGGTTTGATCATTGTGTTTCTCTTTACCAGGTTGGATAATATTAGCTACATTATCCTATTACTGTATGATGTGCTTGTTGTAGGGTTACATATACAGGGAGTTGTTGAACTAAAGGTAAAGCTAGTTTAGAGGTGTGTCATGAGGAATCTGAGAGCAACAAGATTCTTTGGTATGAGTATATTCTAGGGACATGGAAGGTCATATGTTGACTTTATATTAGGATGATTGTGTGAGACCGATTAGCACGTCGATGGTTGGACAGTTCTCATAACAGTGTCTTGATTCACATAATGAGGTTAAGTGCATGATGTGTACTAGACCTAAGTTTTCCCAAGCAGTGGGATTTGTCACAAGTTCAGATCCAATCTGGGAAAGAAGCATTGGAGGGTTGTTTAATGGATTCTTAGAGGGACCAGTAGTAGGTGCACATGCTATGCAGGGTCAAGTTATTTTCTACATGGGTTTGTAGATGTGGATGTGGCAGGTGATTTGGGTGACAGGTGTTGCACTACAAGTTTTTTGGTGGGTGGTCTTCAGGGGTGATCTTGAAGAGGGATACAGAGCCAAGGGAACAAACTATATGGTGTACAAGTATAGGTACAATTGCAATTGTTTATCTCTAAGTGGGAGATTGTTAGGTTATGGAGCTAAAAGCTTCAACTATGCAGACAAAAATAGGATGTTGATGAAGATCCTAGAGTACCAGCATCGGTAGCATGACTAACATCAGTCAAGATCAATTAGAAGGCAACTGGAATCGATAGGATGTTGGCCGATGTCGGTCAGCACCAGGCAAGCAAGGACCAATGTTGGTCGCCTGTGTGTTCCCGAACTGTTCATTGCATGAACAGTTAGTTAAGTGAACAGAGTGTTTGCATGTAAAGGCTATTTCGAGTCTTGAGCTGCATGAATAATTATAGTAAACTAAGAGTCTAAGTTATTGTTCAAGTCTGGAATCTATTTATAGACCCATTGGCATGTATTGTAAAGTGTGCTAGTGAAGAGAACAAAGTGTGTGTTTCTCCTAGTTCCACTAATGAGCTAGAAAGGAAGGCAAGGAAGATCCTTCCATTGTAAGATCATTGAGTTGCAGGTTGTTGCAAGCTCATAAGAGATCTACATGTGTGAGTATGGTCTATTGAATTATAGGTTGTAGGTTCATGGGAGATCAACTTGAAGTACTATAGAGTGCTTGGGTACTGGCAGGGTTATTACTGACTGGTTGGAGAGGTGAACACCATTTCTATGTGTGAGTTGGGTGTTGGGACCATTTTTGGTAGGAGAGTGTTTTGAAGAAGAATTATTGTACACTTGAGGTGTGGGAAGCCTCTATAAGGTGGAAGAGTGTGGTAGCTCTTTATTGTATTCTTTTTTGTACAAATGTTAATAAAATATAGCGTATTGTCTCTCATATTCTGTGCTATTTGTGAATTTTAGTTACCTGTACTTCTGGTTATTTCTGCATGTCTAATTGCTTAAGTTTGGTAATCATATTATGCTCTTTATGAGGAGCAAGATCCTAACAAGTGGGATCAAAACAGGTGTGTTTGTTATTGGATTCCCCAACAAAATCTTGGTGTGCATGGGGATATAGATTCTAAACTTTATGAATGTGCACCATAATGGGCCCATGCTTGAGTGGGGAGGTGTTTAGAAAGAATTGCATTCTATGGACCTTAGGTTTCATGAATTTTTGTGTCACTCAAAATCAAATAGGGGAGTGATTAAAATCCTAAAATTTGATAGTGCCTACACTATAGGAGAAAAAACATTATCAAAGGAAAAATATGGTTGGGTAGACATCATTGTTCTATCTAGGTACTTCAAAATTTGAGTTAGGCCCTCCTCAATATTACTCCAAGTGTACCATACTCCATTTGTAGGCTATTATAATAAATTAGGGCCATAAAATACCCATTTAGTGTATATATAATACCATTCCTCCATTTCACCAACTGACCAATCATTGGTAGGTGGCCCACTTTGTCTTCAGGAGATGACACCATATTAAAGTCACCACATATGAGCCAATGAGCATTAGCGAGATCCTCCATAATACATCACCATAAAATTGTATGCTCAATGCCATCATTTGAGGCATAAAAATTAATAAATCCAAAGTAATGGATTTAAATGCTAAAAATGGACCAAACGAATTATTTGGTGGGGTCCAAACCAAATTCTACTAAGTGCGGACACCACCTTGGAGAAAAAAACATGATCACACCTCCACGTCCTACTTCATGATTACTATGAAAGATAATACTATTATGATAGATAGACTTATTGACTACCATCAATAAAAAACTTCCACCTTCACTTCTTTTAGACAAATAATTTCCATCTTAGGAAACTTCCTTCTAAAATCATGCACAACAAGCTTGCATTTTGGGTCTATAATACCTTAAACATTTCATGAAAATTAATTCATAGATGACAGGTGTCAAAAAACATATCTATTGATGCCTCTAAGTGTACCATAGGTTTTATTAATGTTCAAAGAACACTTCTCATTTTATAATTATATGACTTCAAAGAATGAGTAGCAGGTTGTGGAAAATTGATCTCACCTACGGTGAAATAATGGTAGAGATATGTATTGGTGTTCCACAAATTTATAATGAGTGATAGTTGGGAGCCATCATGGTCTATTATTTATGAATTAGAGATAATATATATTAATTATTAGTAAATTATGGTCTATATTTAAGAGACAAACTAATCTAAGTGGGTATTTATAGTGAAGCTTAAACTAAAGTGGTCTACTATTAAAAAAAAAGAGAAAAGAAAAGGGTATGGTAGAAAAGAAACAAGTGATTGCTGATTTTAGTTTCAAAAAATTTACAAAGAATCATTTTTAAATGATTATGTGTTCAACCAATATATAATTAAACATATCCTAAGCTCAACCTTCATTATATACCATGAAAACTTCAAAGGACAATGTAAGGAATCACAAGTAAGAACTAGGTCTACTTGTAAATATTTACTACTATAATCAAATAGCATTTGGAAAAATGAATATAGAACAAAATGAAATGAATAAAAACCTAATATCATCCAACTAATCTATCATATGCATAAATTATAAACCCTGTGATTAGAAAATGTAACCCAGATTTCAAAGAAATTATTCAAATTCCAAACATAAAACTAGCAATTGAGAGAAAATATATATTAGAAATTGACATATAAAATGTGTAAAATATTTTGATAACTCCTTGATTATATCAATTTCTTCAAGTTTACAAAATTTACTCAAAAAATTCCCTCTTTACAAGATGGTGATACATGCCTTTTATAAAAAAGACAACGTAGTGTATCGGTTAGTTACAATATACAGGTGTACAAAGAAAAAGAAAACTATTCTTAAAATACTAAAATACACGTGTTCTTCATAATTAGACTGACATATGGGCAATATGTTAATATGATAACATATTCCTTATAAAATAATATTCCTATCCTATATATTATAATGCTTTTAACAAAAATAATATTACCTACTAGGTGGGCTCATCATTGAAGGGTTCCCTTATTAGTTTTGTAAAAGTTTCATTACCTTCTAATGTTGGTCCTTGATGAACTCCATGTCCATATCTAGCTTCATTAGGCAAATATCATCTTGATCATCCAATTCATCCAAGTCTTATTCATCCTTAGCCATGGCTTCCTTTATGTTCTTTGCCTCTATAATTTTCTCTTCTACTATGAAAATCATGTCTAAAATTCTCCTATTGTCCTTACTAGACTAGACCTGGCTCTTGCTTCTAACTGACTACATGACCAAAGTGACCCTGTGTTTGAATTCATCATCATTAATGATTCCAATTGTAGTGGTAATTGTAGGATTTAACAACATTATTCCTAAGAGCTTCTAAATTCTAATGATCAATCCTCTATCATCTGCCAAAAGCATATTCAAATTCATTATCTAAGTTCTTAGACCTTAGACATTGTCTACTATTATCCCCATTATGCTATTCAAATGGGCTAAGATGATAGTCTTAAACTTAGGAATATTATTCTTAATCAAAATGTGAATGAGATCTCTAACCTGGGTCTTTGCCTTATGTCATTCTATTATTAATTCCCTGGCTGGTTCACTCTTTTGGCTTAGGGAATCCTACTCTAGCTTTATTAAATTCAAATAATTGAACATATCAAAGAATTATTCCTTGAACATGTCCATTATGGTGTTAAGGACTGGCAAAATGGCATGGTTTTCTATATTTTCTACTCTCTTTCCAAGTTTTAGATTCTATATTTCATCCCTTGGACCTTACCTTTTGCTTTAGCTAATTGAGACTCAATCAAGCTCTCAACATCATCTTCATGAATAGTAACCTCAACAATTTGTTGACCTCCCACCAAGGTTAAGCTTACAAAGGGTTCCACCTTTTATAAGGTGAATTTCTCACAACCTAACATAGCTTTCCTAGTGGTGACCCTTTCTAATCTAGCTATTTCTAGATTAAATTGAATAGTGGTAGATGATCCTATGAATTTTAGAGGTTCTACCTGTGTGGCTTGATGCTCTAAGAGCATCCATTTTCTTGATTTTTGGTCCTAAAGTGACCATAATTATCATTTCTTCTTTATCCTTTACCATATCCCTAATCCAAGGATTCATGTCATCATGTACTTCAACATTGGTAACCTTTATTATGGCCCATGAATGGAAAAGAGAAGGGATATTTTGAAATTTTTCATAAATGAACCAGTTAGGGACAATTGGTCCATGAATGGGGAATTCATCACTAAATATATTGACTTCACTGGTGGGGTAAGTGAAGGTTAATATTTTTTTATTCTTTGCTCTAGTAGGAAACAATGCTATCTCTACCTTCCTCTTCTCTTAGGATGTCATAAGGATTATGTAAAGATAAATCTCTTTTCCTTTCTCTCCTTTAGGCTCTCCTATTTGGACTTGAGATTATTCAAACTATTCTTCTTCCCTTTTAGTGTCATATGCCTTTACAAGATCTTTTAGAGCAACCTCAAGTGTTCAATTTGGCTCTAAGTCAATCATATATATGTGTTTAGTTAGGGAAGGTGGCCTTTGTGGGAGTTTTGAAGATGAGGGCCCCTCTCCAGGCATCTTTTCCAATTTCACTTCCCTTAATTTATCCTTATCATGGCCTTGTTCATCTTTCCATTGAGGCTAAGTATATTATACTTAGGGTTATTCATGGGATGTCCCTAATGGTCCAGGTAGAAAATGATACTATAAAGGATGCATTTGTCATGCCTCTTTTGATGGCTTGTCATTATTGCTCAATCTATGTTCAAGTTTGATGTTGTGCCCTTAGATCTTAGTCAACACCTCTTCATAATTATTTGGCTTAATGTAAATGGTGTCATGAACACTGAGATTATGCATGTATTTATGCTTAGGTAGCTTTTTCTCCTTCAAATGATTACTCACTATGTTATTAGGATCCCATATTTTGAGTTCATCAAGATAAAACCCAAATGAATCCTTATGCTTGGCCATGATATCAACCTATTTCCAATCTTGAAGTTTATTCCTTCTAATAATTAGAGGGAATGGGTGGAGAAGAACCTTATTCTTTTATTTGTAAATTCCATCAATGCCATAGAGGAGATAGGAGGTAATTTCATTCTCATCCAGCTTGTTGTGAACATACACTGGCAATCTATAGGGTTGGGACATGATCTCCTCAATCTTGATAACTATACAATAAGGGTAGAACTAGATGTCACCTATAATTTCTACATGATTATTGATTAGTGGATGGACCCTAGGCATGGTAACACATGTGATATCCTCCACTATTATTGGGTAGATACATTCACAAATAAATTTCATATGGTTCTTATATTTAAATATATGTAATTTGGAGTAATGGTGGGAAATGGTAGTTTTTCCCTTAGGAGACTAATTTCTAATATTTTAGAAGTTAATAGAGGATATTATGGAATTTATTAGGTATGAAATCATATAAAATTACTTAGATGTCTTCATTTTGATGGCATTAAATTGCTTGGCCCATAAGACACTGATCAAATTTCCAGTTGGAGGGGCGAGCTTTTATTATACCATGAAATGCACATAGGGGACCCATATTTTATTCCCATATGTGATTGAAGTGGATCCAAAGGATCAATTTAATAGTTTCATTATTACTCTAATGCCTTCCTTAAATTGGATTATTCTCATATTTCCTTCAAAGTCCCTAAAGATATGGTTTTTTTGGTGCATCTAGGGACTAAGGATAGAGTCTAGGTCATGATTGTTGGTCTTTTATTTGATTTTAGACAAGTCAAAATGGTGAATTATGATCTTATATTACTTTTCAAAAGCTACAAGGGAAATATAATCTACCTTCTTATAATTTACCTCATGAATGATCCATTTGTTATCAATTATACAATCAATAAAGATAAGAGAAAGGATATTTATACAATGTAGTACCTTAGGCTTTGTAATAGTGTGGTGAAGGCTGGTCATTTGGTTAGTGACCATGTCATAATGCCTTTCACTCATCATGGAATTTATTTTCTCCTCCTTTGTGATGGGATTTATCTCCTCTACCATGAAGAAAAGTTTAGACCAATTCTTAATTCTTGGGTAATTCAAAGCTTCAACATCTAATTTAGTGTCTTTAAAGATTTTCCCCTCATTATATGTCAAAAAGTAGATCTTAATCTCCTCCTTTAACTATTGTATGTGATCTACCATGGTTTTTAATTCTAAAAATTGTTTACTCAAATATCAAATGGTCTTTTGGAAAGATTTTTTTTGCACTTACAAGCATAATCAATCTCTCCATGGATCAAGTTGTAACCAATTGAGTTTTCTTGGGTCACTTTTATGTAGGGATTAAGGTTTTAAAGATTTAATGGTAAGATATATCTAGACTTTTACTCATACATGCTTTGGATTTAATTTGGACATTTTCCTTTATACCTTTACATTTTTGAGCCCACAAGATCTTTCATTTTGTCCTTTTCTACTTGTGCGGCATCTATGTGGCATTGTTTTAGACCTTTTACAACATTTTTCATAAATGCCTTTGAGTACTAGCTATTGGTATTAAAATACCTTCTTTTATTTCACACCATCAGATTAAAATCCTAGATTAGCATGAGTTGTTGATTGTAATTTTGACCCTTACCTATGATTGGCTCCTTTTTACTCCAAACCCTATGGTTGTGAAACTTGGCATATTTACATGCCTCCACATGCTTTGTATCATATTTCAATCACTTTTTTAATGATCATTAGCCATGTGCTGAGCTTGTGAGCCTTTTAGAAGTCATGTGTGCCTTCATTTCATTAGATCATCCTTTAGTGACCAATTGAGAACCATCAGATCATCCTGTTAGTTTTACCTCAAATGTGATTTCACCATATGTTGAGCTCTCGAGACTCCATTGAAAATTTTTAGGTTCCTTATGTCATTAGATCATCCTCCAATGATGAATCATGAACCTTTGATCTGTAGAAATGCCCAAACTTTAAGTTAGAATTTTATTAAAGTGGGACTTAGGCTTAAATTCCTTAGGCTAATGTTTATTACTTCTTTATTAAGCATGGATAAAAGCTTAGGCTAAGGTATTTATGTCTAATTTTTTTGAATAATATAAAGGAGACCATGGTTAAATGTTTTAAGCCAAAATGTATGTTGTGTTTAATAAGCATAATGTATTCTTTGGGCTAAAATATTTATGATAAACCTTAAAAATCATGCTCAAAATGGGTTCAAAATGATATAGGGGTATAATTTTAGATAGGGTTTTAATGTATTAACAATCAGATTAAAAACATTTGGTTAGATTCTCTTAGCCTAAGTTTTATATTTTAAAAGACCTTTTAAAATGAGACTTAGCATAAGTTTTTAGCCTAAGGTTCATGGCATTTAAACAACATGCAATGGTTACCTTAGGATATAGACTTAGGATAAATTCATTTTACATATACACAGACCATAAGACCATTTCAATCTTTTTAAATTGAAAATTTCCAATGTTTGAGCATCTTTTGAGCACTTCCCTTATCTTGTAAAGCAATTTTCAAGCCTTCCAAAAAGATTTTGGAGTGTATTTTGATCCTGAGTAAAATAACTCATTATCTTAAATTTGACTATCTCTTCGATATCAAGTACATCCTCATGGGCATCAAATGATGGTCATGCAAACCTTAATTTAAAACTATTGAAGATTTTAATTTGAAGGGCTTGAATTTGATGGTCACACGAATGTCAAGTACAACCTTGTGGACATCAAATGATGGTTTCACAAATGTCAATTTTAAGATCATCAAATTATTATGACCCAATGTGAGAGTCCCACTGGGCATCTCTATAGGGCTTCCCAAGATCTTGGACCTGATTCACTCCATTGGATCAAAATTGGTGATGAAGTGACCACCATAGGATCGTGATCCAAAAGTTTGTTCATGATTGGTTGCTTTGTCAAGTAGGACCCATTTGCCTTTAATCATAAAATGTAAGGGCACCATATGTTGATCTTATGGGCCCTCCACAATCCTTTAACTTTTCAACTATGCCTCACTTCATCTCATTCGGTCTTCATGATGAAGTAAGAACCATTGATTGTGATTGCCCAGGGGGTTCCATGGGATTATGTTAGGCTTTCCTTGCACCATCAAATCAGAGGCTGTGAGGAAGCATGAACCATTAGATAATTCAAAATGCATGTTGTTTAAGTTCAAGCTTGATATTTCTTCACCCTATTAGATCAAATACCATGAGAAATTAAGGGTCATTAAATACTACAAGATACAAGGAAGTTAAGTTAGAACTGTGGTGATATAAAAAGACGTAGGCTAAGGTTTTAAGAGTAAGGTCTCAATTGTATTAATAAATACATCAAGGCCTTAGTATTAAAACATTAGGCTAAGCTATAAATCAAGGGACTGAGCTAACATAAAAGTGGACTTGGGGAATCGAAACTTAAGTTAAGATATTAATACTAAGGTCTCATTAGTATCAATAAAAAAAATGGGGCCTTAGGGTTAAAATATTAGGCTAAGTTAGGGAATATCAAAAGGACCCTAAAGAATGAATATTAGTTAGGTATACAAGGAACTTTAAAGGGGAAAAAAATAAATGTGACTAAGCATTTCAGGCTAGGTTTTAGCGATGTTAAAAAACATGACTAAGATTAAAACATGAGTTTTATACTTTGGTCCAAAAATGGATTTCCTTTTAAAAAATTTCTTACCAATTTTATTCTTGACAATATTCAAATTTGAATTGAGGGTTTTTCTAGGGTTTTGAAACATGATTTCTCAAGGAAAAACACCATGGAACCTACAATTAAAAGCCATAAAAACCATTCATTAGCACTGTTAGACAAAATTAAATCAAAACACCACTAAGTAAACTTTATTTTGATAAAGTGGATGATCTTCAAATTCTACAAATGATCTTATCATGCCATGTTTTCATGTTTAATATTTAGGGTTTCTCAAGGGTCCTAATTTTCAAAAATGGGGATATGTTGGTTCCAACAAATGTCGAATCATGGGGGAAACATATCAAAATTTTAGAACCTAGAGACTCTGACTTAGAAAAATAATTAGGTCATCCACTCCATTTGATCAATAACATCATCTAGATTATATTATGGTTGAAAAAAACCTTGCACTTGAAGACTTGGGGCTAAATATCAAGACATAGCCACACTATGTGTGTGCTTTAATTCCACTTATTATTTGCCAAATGTATTCAAGAAAAAAATTTTAGGTTCCATGTCTTTAATCACTAACACTGACTTACATCATGTTAATATGTTCATTAAGAACCATTATTTTATCTTAGGGAAGGCTTGGGCATTGCTTTGCTACAAGCCAGGAGTCCATAGCCCTGATAGAGATGTATTTGGCTCTACGCCAGGCCTTGATCCACTACTATTTAGGCATATATAGCCCTAATCAATATTACCATAATCACCTATGCTTAAAAATATTTAGATTTTGCTTTGGATCTTTCTTTTCTATATATTTTTAGATTCTTATACTTTTAACAAGGTTGGGAACTAGGGTAGTTAGGTTTAAGGATTTGGTCAAATGTCTAATCTATAGAAAATCACTTATTACTTCAACCATTATCCTAGCCAAGGATGTTGATTAAGTGATACTATGGGTATACCAAGAAAATTTGAGCCCTTACACTACAAGTGTAAGTCTTCTTAAAAATAATTTGAGATCAAGACAATGGTCAAGTTATCATGAAATAGTTCACTTCTTCTATGGATCATTACCAGTTTCTCCATGTTATAAAATTATGATTTACATTTCAGGGCCATGGTCATCATACACATGAGGTTCACACCCACGTTTTTTGAATCTTGGGAATATTCAAGAAAACTTCATAAATTTGAGCTTAAAATAATCCAAATCACTTATTTGGAATGAAGGAACAAAGTAACACAATAAAAAATAGGAAAACAAGAAAATAAGGGGAAGAAAATAAATATATACATTCTCATGTAAAAGTAAGGGACATGAATGAAATAACTAAAATTAAGTATTTATCTTACCTACACTAAATATAACCATCTAACCATTTACTCCATAAATTCCTCAGAAGAAGCAGTAGAGAAGTAGTGCTTGAGGTACTACCCATTGATGGACAATGTGAACTCTACTCCTTGTATATCCTTGAGCTTGAAGATGATGTTCCCTAATTTTTCTATAATATGGTATGGGCCAATGCATAAAGTTCTAAATTTTTCATGCTTGCTCTTAGGCTCAGATTCTTTGTCCCAAAGAATAACTAGGTCTCCTTGTTTGAACACTTTGATCTTTGATATTTTTTCAAAACATCTTTTCACTTTGGTTTGATGCCTACTAAAATTATCAAAGTATTTTTCCCTTTCATCTTCTATCTAAATTATGTCTAGGAATCTTGAGTTGGCAAGTTTTTGGCTCTCTTTCATATATTCCTACATGAGTTTGTATACGGGAAACTTAAGAGTGATAGGAAAGATAGGCTCTTATCCATATACCAATATAAATGGTGGGGCTCTTAAATATTTTTTAAATCTTATCCTATCCATCTATAGTGAAAACTTAAGGATCTTATGTTAAATCTTGGGCTTGTCTACAACAAACCTTTTTATTGCTTTCATTAACTTTTTGTTTGTAGACTTAGAGACTCCAATTATCTAGGGATAGTGATTAGATGAAAAATCGAGAGTCATTCCATTATCATAATCCCATTTAGTCATCTCTATAGATATTAATGCATACCCATTGTCACATACTAGAGAGACTAGAGTCACAAACTTTGTACAAATGTTTTGTTCCAAGAAGTATATCCCTTCTTCAGTCTTGCATTGTTTAGTAGTTGTAGCTTCAGTCCACCTTGTATAATAGTTAGTGGAACTCATGACATAGTTTTGACCTTTATATGAATTGGGGTTTATTAACCCAACAAACTCTAACCCTAATTGAGCAAATTATTTGTCAACCATGACTGGTTGTAAAGGGATTACTGCCTCTGTTTCTTTAGTGCTAAATTTTTAACATGAGTGGCACTCCATCACATGCTTATGAGCATCCTTAAAAATCCTTTCCCAATAATAAATATCTCTAAGAATTTTATGGGTTGTGGTTATATAGATGAATGTTCACTACCCAACTTTTCATGAAAAGTGCTCATGATTTGGGTGGCTTCTTCTTTTGAGACACATCTCAAGTAAACCCCTTAAAAACTTATTCTATACAAGACCCCATCTTTTATTAGGTAATGGGATAACTTCAATCTCAGGGCCCTCTTTTGCTCCTTAGATAATCCTATAGGACTAGTATCATTAATTAGAAAATGTATGACTAAATCATACCACTCACTAGGTTGAAAGTTTTATTTTTCCACTTACATAATACTTAGCCTAGGTTTAGCATTATCAATCATCTAGATGAAACCTTAGCACCTAATCAATTTTTTTTTTTTTCATATCCAATACATACTCCTACAAAATTGTCATCCACTTACCTCTACATTCTCCCAATTCATTCTAACTTAAGATAAGTTTAGTGGTAGAGTTAGGTAAGATAACATACACCTTATTTCTAAGGATATAATGGATAAAGTTATTAACTACCTTAACTAATGCATATGTTTACTTATAAATCAATGAATAATAAAACTCAACATTATTTAAATTAATTCTCATAAAATCTATTAGGTGATCACACCCATCAATATTCTGAGTTAACACTACAACCATAGTGTGGTTAGATGAAAAGGAATAGAGGTAGAAGTCCCTTGAGATGTCAGGACTTGTAAGGACTAGAGCTTGGCTAATGGCTAACTTGATATAATTGAATGCCTTTCTAGATTATTCATTCCATGTGACTTTGGAATCCTTCTTCAACATGTCATTCAATGGCATGAAAATCTCTGAAAAACTAGAAATAAAATTTCTTACAAAATTTATGTTACCATAGAATGACTTTAGCTCTTTTTACTATTTTGAGGTTCTATTCTAGATATGGCCTCCACTCTTTCTAGATTTATAGAGATCCCATCTTTAGTTATAACATGTCCTAATAATTTTCCCTTTATAAAACAAAATATACTTTTCTTAGGGTTTAAGGAGATTCCATACCTTCTGCATCTCTTAGAAACTTATTTTAAATGCATGAAGTTATCTTCCCTATTTAAAAAAAAAAACTATGAGATCACCCATATATATAATAATACACATACCAGTCAAGCCTTGGAAGGTATGGTCCATATCTATTTGAAAGGAAAATCCTACATTGATTAACCCAAAAGGAATTCTTTTGTAATCAAAGGTTACCCACTTTTTTATGAAGGTTATTTTCATCATATCCTCTCTATAAACCAATACTTGGTTGTAACTTGAAAATCCATCAAGAAAAGACATTATAACTAAACTTGAAATAACTTGAATCACTTGGTCTAGAGAGGGAAGTGGATAATTTTTCTTTTTTGATGCTTTTTATAAGTTTTTAAAGTCAATACAAAGCCTATTATCATCATTATTCTTTTTTATTGGTACCAAGTTAGTGACCCAGGTAGAATGCCTAATGTGGAAAACTATCCTAAAATCTAGTAATCTTTTGATCTGCTTGAAGATCATGGGTTCTAGGATAGGGATTATAGTCTTTTACTTCTATCTGAATGGATTAGAACTTTCCTTAAGATGGATGGTATGAGTGATTACCCTTATATCAAATATCTTTAAGTCACCATAAGACCAGGCTATGACATCCTTGTATTGGGTGAGGAGATCTTTGGCCTTGTTGTTCTCAATGTGTGTGTAGGATTTATAACATTTACTAGATGGAGTTGATCTTGGAGGCCAAGATCAATAGAATTATAATATTTTTGACTTACATTTGGAATCTTAGTAGCTTCATCTAGTTTTTCCTGATTAAATAGTCTCTTAAAAGAAATTATTTCGTTGGGGATCTTGTTGACATTTAGCTAAATGAATTTATCATTAAATTTTTCCTCTTTAGATGAATTTTCATTAGTCTCATCTATAATATGAGGTAAAATGACCTATAATTAGTCATGAAATCCAATATTTTTTATTCATCATTGAAAACTTGGAAATGGTTGACATCATCAAGCACCGAAGGACAAGGGATTAACTCAAAGCTAAAATTGGGGGAATCTTGGTTGCGCATGAGGTTGGCTACAATACATGCCAACTCGTTAATAAATTTGTTTTCCTATCTTGGGATATATGTGATGCTAAAAGAATCAAAGGACTCAATCAAATCCCAAACTCTAAATTTATAACTTTTAAGATATGAGAGTTTACATTAGTATTTGCTTCTTATTTGGTTGACCACTAGTTCTAGGTCTCCATAAACTAGCAGTTCTTTGATCTTATTCTTTATATCAAATTTCAAACCTAAGATAAGGGCTTCATATTTAGTAATATTTTTAGTAAAATGGAAATAGAGCCTATAATAATCATGGTAATTTATATTAGTATGGCCAGTTAAGCCAATACCAACACCTAATCTAGTTTTATACCTAGCACCATTAAAATGCAATTTCTACAATCCAAGAACAACATGAGAAATTTTAGGATCACATGCCTTATCAGTCTCTAAAGTGGAAACCCCTAATTCTGAGTCAATTATGTTGACCCTCTCATTTAAATCATTGTAGTTTGTTATCATGTGTTTCATCCTTGGTTCTCTATCAACCCTGATTTGATTAGGGACTCCTTTACAAGGTAACCAAAAATGGGATCAATATATGGACATGTAACCTTTCAAATCCTTAGTAAATTCCCTATTAAAATTTTTTATATAAACATCATGTATATCAATATATTGAATATTAATGAATTATTTCACCCTAGGATTAGAAGCTAACTTAATGTGAACATTTAAAAGTTCCCTAATTACTCTAACTCTATATTTATCTAATTGGGTGACAACCCTATGAGACTTGATAGGAGTCAAGCCAAGTTGATTACATATACTTATATTCATGATGTTGTTAGATGCACCTAATTATAATAATCAATTATGTAAGTTATTACTAAACATCCTGACAATGAGAAAGAAAGGAGGAGATTTAGCCTTGGATTTGTGCATAGTCACATTGGCATGATCAGCCTTGGGTGGATTTTTGGATTTATTTTATAGAGATTCTAGTAAGAGGTCCCTTTGATTTGTAATCTATGTGAGTTTATGAAAAGTGATATTATCATTTATTTTATACATGTCATCAACAATGTTATAACCAATTTTATTATAAGAACTAGGGATCCCAACATTGTGTTTAGAAGTAGTCCCTTTCGGTGGCTTTAGATTTTTACTTGAAGAAGTGTCTGCAGGAGCTCCAAAATTATTTGGTGGAATTGAGGTAGTAAAGGGCTTCCTTTTCTCTCTATTCATCACAATTATCCTTGTTAGGGACCATTTAAAATATATCCAGCTCTTCTTGGAAAGCCTCAAAAGTTTTTCAAAACTCAATACAATTAATCTCTCCATGATATGATTTGTAATACATTCTATAATAAGTAGGTAATGAAATATCAATGGGGTTAATGTCCATGGTCTTATTTTTAGAAAATGGATCATTATTCCTATTGTTATGAAAACTATCACTCTAAAATCTATTGTTTGGCCTATTATACCTTTGAAATGAGAAGTTCCTACCTAAGCTTTTAGTAGTATTTCTAACTTAATTTTTAAGTTGAAAAAAATTAGTGCTTAAATTTTGGACCATTTTTAAGATAGACTCATTCTCATTTTTAGGAGTTTTAGAATTATGTACCTAGTTATTGTTAGCACTAGTAGCTTATACCAAATCTCTTTGATTATTTGTATTGAATCCATTAGTAAGATGATTTAAGAATCCTAAGTTATAATTGGGAGTAACATGACTCAATGGTAATTGATTTATGTTTGGGAGTTGGCTTCATGCAGGGATATTTTGGTTATTGTTGGGGAATAAGCTCATCAAAGGCATACGTGGGTTGATGTTTGGCATAGAGTATACCATTTGTCCTTGGGGTTGCATCTATTAATTTATGATTACTTCCTCAGAATAATCACTTGATAATCATTTTTTTCTAATCATTGTAAATTATAGTTTCAAAGTTTAAGATCTAATTTGAAATAGAATGTATCAGGATAATTTTTATAAGGAACAAGAATTGAACCTATACATTAAGATTATTCTGTAAAGATTGTATAAAAAATAGTAAATGATTGTGAACTTTGACTGAATTAGCACAAAGATGCATTTAATTACATGAATATGATCTATATTTATAAGTTTAAGCTCAAATAAACTCATATATATGAAAGATATGCTGATATTTAATCATCAAATGTAAGGGCACCATGTGTTGATCTTATGGGCCCTCCACAATCCTTTGACTTTTCAACTATGCCTTAATTTGTCTCATTGGCTCTTCATGATGAAGTAAGAACCATTGATTGTGATTGGCCAGGGGGTTTTGTGGGATTATGTTAGGCTTTCCTACACCATCCAATCAAAAGGCTGTGAGGAAGCATGAACCATTAGATAATCCAAAATGCATGTTGTTTAAGTTGAAGCTCGAGCTTTCTTCACTCTGTTGGATGAAATAACAAGAGAAAGTGAGGGTGATTGGATACTAAAAAATGTAAGGAAGTTAAGTTATAACCATGGTGATATAAAAAGACTTAGGCTAAGGTGTTAAGACTAAGGTCTTAATTGTATTAATAAATATGTCAGGGCCTTATGATTAGAACATTAGGCTAAGTTATAAATTAAGGGACTGAGCTAACATAAAAGTAGACTTAGGGAGTCAAAAATTAAGCTAAGATATTAATACTAATGTCTCATATCAATAAATAAAATGGGGCCTTAGGGTTAAAACATTAGGCTAAGTTAGGGAATATGAAAAGGACCCTATAGAATGAATATTAGTTAGGCATACAAGGAACATTAAAGGGGAAAATAATAAATATGACCAAGCATTTTAGGCTCAGTTTTAGTGATGTTAAAAAAACATGACTAAGATTAAAACATGAGTTTTATACTTTGGTCCAAAAATGGATTTCCTTTTTAAAATGTTCTTAACAATTTCATTCTTGCCAATATTCAAATTTGAATTGAGGGTTTTGCCAAGGTTTTGAAACATGATTTCTTAAGGAAAAACACCATGGAACCTACAATTAAAATCCATAAAGACCATTCATTAGCACTATTAGACAAAATTAAATCAAAACACCACTAATTAAACTTTATTTTGATAAAATGGATGATCTTCAAATTCTATAAATGTTCTTATCCTGCCATATTTTCAAGTTTAATATTTAGTGTTTCTCAAGGATCCTAATTTTCAAAAATGGGGGTATGTTGGTCCAAAAAATGTTGAATCATGGGGGAAACATATCAAAATGTTAGAACTCAGAGACTCTGACTTAGACAAATAATTAGTTCATCCACTCCATATTATCAATATCATCATCCAGATAAGATTATGGTTGAAAAAAACCTTGCACTTGAAGACTTGGGGTTAAATATCAAGACAGCCATACTATGTGTGTGCTTTGATTCCACTTATTATTTTCCATAGGTATTCAAGAAAAAAAATTAGGTTCCATGTCTTTAATCACTATCACTGAATTATAACATGTTAATATGTTCATTAAGAACCATTCTTTTATCTTAGGGAAGCCTTGGGCATTGTGTTGTTGCCAGCCAGGAGTTTATAGCCCTGATAGAGATGTCTTTGGCTCTACTCAAGGCCTTGATCCACTACTAGTTAGGCATCCATAGTTCTGATGGAGATTACCATAATCAACTATGCTTAAAAATCTTCTGATTTTTCATTAGATCTTTCTTTTTTTTTAGACTTTTATGCTTTTGACAAGGTTAGGAACTAGGGTGGCTAGGTTTTAGGATTTGGTCAAATGTCTAATCTTTAGAAAATCACTTATTGCTTCAACCATTATCCTAGGAAAGGATGTTGATTATGTGATAGTATGGGTATACCATGAAAATTTAAGCCCTTACCCTACAAGTTCAAGTCTTCTTAAAAATAATTTGAGATCAAGACAATGGTCAGGTTCTCATGAAATAGTTTGCTTCTTCTATTGGTCATTACCATTTTCACCATGTTAAAACATTATGCTTTACATTTTAGGACCATGGTCATCATACACATGAGGTTCACACCCACATTTCTGAATCTTGGGAATATTCAAGCAAACTTCATAAATTTGAGCTTAAAACTATCCAAAGGACTTATTTGGAATCAAGTAACAAAGCAACACAATGAAAAATAGGAAAACAAAAAACAAGGGGAAGTAAATAAATATATACATGATCATGTAAAATTAAGGTAAATTAAGGAAATAACTAAAAGGAACTAGTTATATAACCTACACTAAATATAATCATCTTACAATTTAATCTATAAAGGCCTTAGAAGGAACAAAAGAGAATTAGTGCTTGAGGTACTACCGATTAATGGACAATGTGAACTCTACTCCTTGTAGATCATTGAGCTTGAAGGTGTTGTTTCCTAATTTTTTTATAATATGGTATGGGCCAATGCATAAAGGCTTGAATTTTTCATGCTTGCTCTTAGGCTCAGATTCTTTGTTCCAAAAAATAACTAGGTCTCCTTGTCTGAACACCTTGATCTTTGATCTTTTGTCAAACCATATTTTCACTTTGATTTGATGCCTACTAAGATTATCAAAGTCTTTTTCCCTTTCATATTCTATCTAAATTATGTCCAAGAATCTTGAGTTGGCAAGTTCTTGGCTCTCTTTCATAAATTCCTGCATAAATCTATCTATGGGAAACTTAAGAGTGATAGGAAAGATAGGATCTTGTCCATACACCAATCCAAATGGTGAGGCTATTAAATATTATTTAACTATTATCCTATCTACCTATAGTGAAAACTTAAGGATCTTATGTTGAATCTTGGGCTTGTCTACAACAAACTTTTTGATTGCTTTCATTAACTTTTTGTTTGTAGACTTAGAGATTGAAATTATATAGGGATAGTGATTAGATGAAAAATTGAGAGTGATACCATTATCATAAGCCCATTTAGTCATATTTATAGATATTAATGCATACCCATTATCACATACTAGAGAGACTAGAGTCCCAAACTTTGTACAAATGTTTTCTTCCAAGAAGTATATCCCTTATTCAGTCTTACATTGTTTAGTAAATGTAGCTTCAGTCAACCTTCTACAATAGTTAGTTATAGTCATGACATTGTTTTAACCTTTATATGAATTGGGGTTGATTACCCCAAAAAACTCTAACCTTGATTGAACAAATGGTTTTTCAACCATGACTATTGTAAAGGCATTACTGCCTTTGGTTCCTTGGTGCTAAATTTTTAACATGAGTTGCACTCCCTCACATTCTTGTGAGCATCCTTGAAAATAGTTTCCCAATAATAACTATCTCTAAGAATTGTATGGGTTTTGGTTCTCCAGATGAATGTTCACTACCCAAATTTTCATGAAAAGTGCTTATGATTTGGGTGGCTTCTTCTAATGAGTCACATCTCAAGTGAACCCCTTAAAAATTTATTTTATTAAAGAATCCATCTTTGATTAGGTAATGGGATAACTTCAATATTAGGGCCCTATTTTACTCCTTAGATAATCCTCTAGGACTAGTACCATTAATTAGAAAATGTATGACTAAATCATACCACTCACTAGCTTGAAAGTTTTATTTATCCACTTACATAATACTTAGCCTAGGGTTAGCATTAGCAATCATTCGGATCAAACCTTAGCACCTAATCAATTTTTTTTTTCATCCCCAATTCATACTCTTACAAAATTGACATTCACTTACCTCTACATTATCCCAATTCATTCTGACTTAACATAAGTTTAGTGGTAGGGTCAGGTAAGATAGCATACACCTTATTTATAAGGATATAATGCCTAAATTTCTTAACTACCTTAACTAATCCATATGTTTACTTATCAATCAATGAATAATTTAGCTCAACATTATTTAAATTAGTTCTCATAAAAGTTATTAGGTGATCACATCCATCAATCTTCTAAGTTAACACTACAACCATAATGTGGTCAGATGCAAAGGAATAGAGGTAGAAGTCCCTTGATAAGTCAAGACTTATAAGGACTAGAGCTTGGATAATGGATAACTTGATATAATTAAATGCCTTTCTAGATTATGCATTCCATGTGACTTTGGAATTTTCTTCAGCATGACATTCAATGGCTTGAAAATCTCTGCAAAACTAAAAATAAATTTTCTTACAAAAATTTTCTTACCAAAGAATGACTTTAGCTCTTTTTACTATTTGGAGGTTCTATTCTAGATATGGCCTCCAGTCTTTCTATATCTATAGAGATCCCATATTTAGTTATAACATGTCCTAATAAATTTCCCTTCATAACATAAAATATACTCTTTTTAGGGTTTAAGGAGATTACATACCTTCTACATCTCTCAAAAAATTATTTTAAGTGCATGAAGTGATCTTCCCTATTTTAAAAAAAACTATTAGATCACCCATATATATAATAATACACATACCAATCAAGCCTTGGAAGGCATGGTCCATATCTATTTGAAATGTAACTCCTACATTGATTAGCCCAAAAGGAATTCTATTATAAGTAAAGGTTACCCACTTTGTCATGAAGGTTGTTTTCATCCTATCCTCTCTATCAACTAATACTTGGTTGTAACCTGAAAATCCATCAAGAAAATACATTATAGCTAAACTTGAAATAACTTGAATCACTTGGTCTAGAGAGGGAAGTGGATACTTTTCTTTTTTGATGCTTTGTTTAGGTTTTTTCAATCAATACAAAGCCTATTATCATCATTCTTATTTTTGATTGGTACCAAGTTAGTGACCCAGGTAGAATGCCTAATGGGGAAGACTATCCCAAAATCTAGTAATCTTTTGATTTGCTTAAAGATCATCAGTTTTAGGATAGGGTTTATAGTATTCTAATTCTATCTGAATGGATTACAAATTTTATTAAGAGGGATGGTGTGAGTGATGGCACTTATATCAAATATATTTAAGTCACCATAAGACCAGGATATGACATCCTTGTATTGGGTGAGGAGATCTTTGGCCTTGTTATTCTCAATGTGTGTGTAGGATTTATAACATTTACTAGATGGAGTTGATCTTGGAGGCCAAGATCAATAGAATTATAATCTTTTCAACTCACCTTGGGAATATTATTAGCTTCAGTTAGTTTTTCTTGACTAAATAGTCTCTTAAAATTAATATCTCCTTAAGGATCTTGTTCTCATTTAACTAAATGAATTTATCATAAAACTTATCCTCTTTAGATGAATTTTCATTAGTCTCATCTATAATATGAGATCAAATGCCCTATAATTAGTCATGAAATCCAATACTTTTTGGTCATCATTGAAAACTTGAAAATGGTTGACATTATTAGGCACTAAAGGACAACGGATCAACTCAATGCTAAAATTGGGGGAATCTTGGTTGGGTATGAGGTTGGATGCAATATATGTCAACTCATCAATAACTTTGTTTTCATCTCTTTGGATGGAGGTGATGCTAAAAGCATCAAAGGACTCAATCAAATCCCAAAATCTAAATTTATACCTTTTAATATATGAGTGTTTTCATTAGTATTTGCTTCTTATTTTGTTGACCATAGTTCTAAGTCTCCATAAACTAGCAGTTCTTTGATCTTATTCTTTATATCAAATTGTAAAAATAAGATAAGGGATTCATATTTAGTAATATTGTTAGTAAAAGGGAATTAGAGCCTATAATAATCATGGTAATTTCTATTAGTATGGTCAGTTACAACAATACCCGCCATTAAAATGCAATTTCCACAATCCAAGAACAACATGAGAACTTTTAGGATCACATACCTTATTAGTCTCTAGAGTGGAAAACCCTAAGTCTGAGTCAATTGTGTTTACCCTCTCATTTAAAGCATTGTATTTCATTATCATGTGTTTCATCTTTGGTTCTCTCTCAACCCTGATTTGATTAAGGACTCCTTTAAAAGGTGACCACAAATGGAATTAATCTATGGACATGTAACCATTCAAATCCTTAGTAAATTCCCTATTAAAAAATATTATATAAACATCATGTATATCAATAGATTGAATATTAATTAATTATTTCATGCTAGGATTAGAAGCTAACTTAATGTGAACATTTAAAAGTTCCCTAATTACTCTAACTCTAGATTTATCTAATTGGGTAACAACCCTATCAGACTTAATAGGAGTCAAGCCATGTTTTTTACATATACTTGTAGGCATGATGTTTTTAGATGCACCAAAGTATAATAATAAATTATGTAAGTTCTTACCAAACATCCTTACAATGAGAGAGAAAGGAGGATATTTTGCCTTGGCTTTATGCATAGTCACATTGGCATGATCAGCCTTGGGTGGATTTTTGGACTTCTTTTATAGAGATTATAGTAGGAGGTCCCTTTGCTCTGTAATTTATGTGAGTTCATCCAAAGTGATATTAGTATTTATTTTATTCATGTCATCAAAAATGTTATAACCAATTTTATTGGAAGAACTAGGGATCTCAACATTGTGTTTAGAAGTACTCCCTTTAGGTGGCTTTAGATTGTTACTTGAAGAGGTGTCTAGAGCAGTTCCAAAACTATTTGGATTCAATTAGGTAGTCAAGGGCTGCATTTTCTCTCTATTCCTCACAATTATCCTTGTGAGGGACCATTTAAAATGTATCCAACTCTTCTTGGAAAGCCTCAAAAGTTTTTCAAAACTCAATACAATTGATCTCTCCATGCTATGATGTGTAATGCTTTCTATAATAAGTAGGTAATGCAATATCAATGGGGTTAGTGTCCATGGTCTTCTTTTTATAATATGGATCATTATTCCTAATGTTATGAAAACTATCATTATAAAATATATTATTTGGCTTGTTATACTTTTGAAATGAGAAGTTCCTACCTGAGCTTTCAATAGCATTTCTAACTTGATTTTGTAGTTGAAGAAAATTAGTGCTCAACATTTGGACCATTTTTAAGATAGATTCATTCTCATTTTTAGGAGTCTTATAATTATGTACCTAGTTATTATTAGCACTAGTAGCTTATACCAAATCTCTTTGGTCATTTTTATTGAATTCATTACTAAGATGATTTAATAATCCTATGTTCTAATTGGGAGTAACATGACTCAGTGGTAATTGATTTATGTTTGGGAGTTGGCTTCATGTAGGGATATTTTGGTTATTGTTGGGGAATAACCTCATCAAAGGCATATGTGGGTTGATGTTTGGCACATAGTATACCATTTATCCTTAGGGTTGCATCTATTAATTGATGGTTACTTCCTTAGAATAAGCACTTGCTAATGAGGTTATACTTGGCATGGATATCTTCACAAATATAGATGTCATAGGATCCACTGCCTCTTTGTATATTTTTAAAGCTAAGACATCATTAGGATTATAGGGTTCTATGGCCATGTTATACATTTTTAAAAATCTAGCATTAAAGGAACTAATAGGCTCACTTGCATCTCTTATAATATTGGTGAACTGATGGTAAATAACATAAGGATTGATAATCCTACCAAATTGATCTATACAAATATCAGTGAAACCATCCCAACTAGTGATGTAATTATCAAGAATGTTTAATAACCATTCATAAGAAACATCCTTAGAGGTAAATGGGAATAACCTATAATCCATATCTTTATACAAAACATTTCAAAAACTTAAAGTATCTTTAAAAGACTTAATGTGCTCTTTAGCAGTTGGAATACCAGTTGGAATGAATGTAGGCAAATATTTCTTAGGGTTACATGGGAGAGCATGTATCACACTTATACATTAATTGAAGATTCTCCTAATTGAGCCATACCTAGATAAATATTGAAGGCATAAGTACTTTGAAGAGGTAAAGTTAGCAAAGATTTGGATCTCTTGCATCTACCTTTGTCATGCCTAACCTTTTGATGAACCTCAATCTCAAGCAAAGGCTCCCTAGTCTCTGAGTGTCATTTTTTTCTAATCCTTGGCAATTATAGTTTCAAAGTTTAATATCTAGTTTGAAATATGATGTATTAGGGTAATTGTTGACTATTTTTTGCCCACTAGGCCAAAAAAATTGGTTCCCTCCTGCCCCTGTTGTTCGAGGCCATTTCATTTTTTCCTTTTTTGCATGAATCTGTTAATTTCTACAGACTCTGTAGAATTTCTACAGACTCTATAAAATTTCTACGGACTCTGCAGGTCTAAATCTATGGACTCTGCAAGTTAGTCTTTTGGCACATGGAGAATTAGTTCAAAGAGTTCTAGGTTTTACAAAGCTTCTTTGGGCTCTAGTCTGAAGAAAATCACAAGAAAGGTTGGCATCTTTCAACCATTGAACCTATTTAATCGGTTCAAGATCAATGCTACCAGTTCAATTAGTTCAAGTTCATTTCTACCAGTTTAATCAGTTCAAGTTCAACACTACCAGTTCAATCAGTTCTAGTTGAATGCTACTAGTTCAATCGGTTCAAGTTCAATGCTTCCAGTTCAATCAGCTTAAGTTCAACATTTGGTTCAATGCAAAAGAGTTCATTGGGCTAGGTTTTTGGTTCATCGGCGTGCTCCTTTAAACCTTGAACCATTAAACCAAATTTTAGTTCAATGGCTTTGGTTCAATGGAGAAGGTTTAGTGTCAACGGTTCAAAAGAGTCCATCGGCCCTCATAACTGATCAACATGCTTAGTTGAACCATTGAACCAAAGTTTTGGTTTAACGGGTTCAGTTCAAGGGAAAAATTTCAATGAAGACATTCATCAATCTTGGTTCAACATGGAAGTTCAACAGATGGTTTGGTCTCTTGGTTCAAAGCAGCTTGTTTAAATTTGGTTCAAGTGTTCATTGGTTAAATGGTTGAACCTTGAACCATTGAACCATTTTGGTTCAACATGTTCGGTTTAATAGTACAGTACAACGAAAAGGTTCAACATTTTATTTCAATGGGGAATTGGTTCATGTAAGGAGTTCAACATTTTAATTCATACTTCATCGGCTTTTATGTCTTTATCATCAGTGCATAATGCTTGAACCAAACTGTTGAACCATTTTTTGGTTCAATGGGTTTGGTTCAAAGGTAGGGTTCAATGAAGAGTTCAAAGGAAGGGTTTAAAGGTTCATCAGTGCACTCAGTTGAACCATTGAACTATTGAACCAAATTTGGGTTCAATGGCTTTGGTTCAATAAGCTGGTTCAACGCATGGTTCAAGGGTATGCCCTTAAACCAAAGGGTAGTCAACAGTCAAATGACCTTTTCAGAGGGTTGACGCTTCAAGGACTTTTCAAATATTTGGGCATGGTTCAATTAATTTCAAAGGTTCATCAGCTTTTGTTCACTCCCCATCAGCATGTAATGGTTGAACTTTGAACCATTGAACCAAATTTTGGTTCAATGGGTTCGGTTCAAGGGTCTGTCCCAAGCCAAGGGGGATCTTCAAGTCTAAAGTGTTCTTTCAGAGGGTGGACACTTCATATTCCAAAAGATTTGGGCATGCCTCAAAGTAATAAAGGCAAGAAAAGGGAATGAATTTTTGCAGACAATTTGTCCACAAAAATGCACAACCAAATGTAAAGTCAAAGTCAAATTGGTGAAAGAAGTTTTGTAGACTTTTATCTGTAGACAAAAGTCCACGAGAAACAAAGCCATGGAAAATCAAACAATGAAGACCCAGGGAAATTGACCCAAGGAAATTGCCTACGGACAATTTACCCACGAAAGCCTGGGAGGACTTAACGAAGGGTAAAAAGCCACAGGTGCCTGAGGAGATGCTACGTGGACCCGATGATGGTTGTGAGGCTGGAAAATTTAAAAGAATAAAATAACCATTGATATTCAAAACATGACGGCTGTAGAAGCATTAATTTTAGTAAAATGGAATAATTGTTTGTCTTTAAATGAGAAGCGCTAACCAAGAAAGAGCCAAAATGTAGTGACCTACCAGTATGTTCACCCAAGGAGACAAGCGGCCAAAAAGGGACAAATTCCAAGTGGCAAGCTGAGTGACAAGGAAAAGAATAGTCAAGCAGTCCAAGTGGCATAAACAAGGTAATTTATTGCCTGATGGCATGAATGACAAACAAGCAAAGTGATAGGCAAGTGATGAGTGAGTAGTTAAGTTTGGCTGGCGTAAATTGGATAAGCATCTTTGGTAGGTGAAATAGTGCCAACAAATTGATCATTTGGAATGATAGCAGCTAGCAGTGAAGCCGCTTCCTCTATCTCACATTTAATGGGAAGGTAAACTGTGTAAGTCATCCAAGTAGGAAATGTAAGTCTCGAGCAGGCAAAATGAACAGTCCATTTAATTCTTTGAGCGACTTGTTCTCTTCATGAAAAGACACATATGCCACTTGTAAAAGAGGGAGTGCCACATGGGTCTCTTTCCTTCTAATATATATTGTGGACTTATTCATTTGTAAGGATATTTTCACAATTTTACAAGGTGCATATTCTCCAATCTTATCCACCTAAGTCTATAAACATAGTTTTACCTCTTCTTGAATAGATATTATGTGTATGTCCTAAGTACTAATTTGTGTTTATTCATTGTCTTTGATGCTCTCACAGGTTCAATACCAACACACCAGCTATCTATAAGGTGCCATCTATAGCTGATAGGAGAAGAGTCCTATTTTGGAATGTAGGACAGAGGGGATTATCTATAGAGTGCTTCTTATTACACCTTTTGATGAACCTCCTTCTTGTATCTTTCATTTTTTACATCCCTATCAAGTTTGTAGATTTATTTCTTCTGTCAAGAGTGAAGTGTATAAGAGTTTTTTCTCTAATTTTGAGAGTGGGTATGAAAGGGTCATATTGTTTTAGTGTATCACCTCCTTAGATTAGGTTGTTTGTTTTTTGCCTCTTCCTCCCTTTCCCCCCAGTTTATCTATATACCTATATATCTATATTTTGTATTGCCTAAAACAAAAAATGATACATCAAAGGGAGCTAGCCCTTAACTAGAGACTCTCCTCTCCTACTTCACTGTCCCACAGGTGAGAGAGGAGTTTCCATGTTGCAAATAAAAGGCATGAATTGGTTTCCTTGCCATTGGGTGCACTTTCCTGCGTCAACAATTTTAGCACGCCCGATGGGACCTTTCAGTTTGATAATTTAGTGAAGTTCAAGATTGATGCTGGTCTTAATACAACCATTTTTAGTCTTCCAACATCTGGCGACTCCACTGGTAAGAGCTTCAGTTTTATATTTTCAAAACTAGTTTCTTAATCTTATATGCCTAAGGTCACCACAAGGTCTACTTCAAGAGGGGTCCCTTTTGATTTCATTGAGTTACCTCTAAACTATGCTAAAAGACTATGATTTGAAAGAACCCATCCTTATCCAGTAATCAATCCTCCTAGGCATGTTGTAAGAGCCACATACACAACTCAACCCTAGTTACAGCTGATCCCAGCCATGGCACTGCCTTTTGTAGCTTTTCGTGGTGAGAGCCCCCTAAATTTCCTATGCTATGATCCAATTCTAGGAACAGGTCTAAAGAATGTGCCTTCTTTTGATGGAGTGGGACCTATTATAGCCATTGAGTATATTAATAATATTGCCAACCTTTGCAATATTCACAATATAACAGAAGAAAATATTTCCATCAAACTGTTGGCACTGTCTCTTAAAGGCAAGGCTCTTGATTGGTACGGGACCTTGCCTTTGAATTCCATACATTCTTGGAATGAATTGGGCACTCAGTTAACTTATCATTTTGGAGAAAAAAGTGATGGCCTCTCTATTACGGAGTAGTTGACAACCATAAAGAGAGCTCCACACGAGTATATGCAGGACTTCAACACACGCTTTAAAAAGACATGGGATAGAATTCCCATTTTGGTGAGGCCAACTCATAGCTATGCTTTCTTATACTACATAAAGTTGCTAAATAGTGATATTCCTATGATGATCCAATCCATGGGAGGACATATACTGCCAGTTGCTTATGACATCGCCATATCAACCAAAAATTATTTGATTCAAGGAAAATTGCCCCTAGGCCTAACATGCCACTTTTCCCAGAATTGATGCCCCTAATTCAGGTTGTTGCTCCCATAATTGCTCCCCTGCCTAGCATTGAGAAGCTAGCTATTTTTCTATCTAATGAGCTTCATGAGGTAAAAAGCCTGTTGCAAAACATGTCAAACAAACTTGTTGCCCTTAAAAGGAAGCAAGCTCAAAGTAATAGGTTGAACCAATGATATCAACAGTATGGCCAGGCTCCTAGACCCCCCTTTCAAAATTATAACCAAAATCAGGGGCAGCTCACTACAACCAGGCCATTTCAAAACTACAATGCTGGTCCCTCTTCATCATCTAAGGCCATGGTGCCTGTTCAAAACAATTTAGTACAATAATAGTCAAATTATTTGACCATAAGATATGGTCAAGAATAGGCTGTCTATAGAAATGAGGTGATGAACTATTTAGAAAATGCAAAATACCAATTTTGACCCTTTAATGCAGCCCAGCATGAGTAATAATCAGGCTCAACCTGATTCTGCCCTGATCAATCATTTGGAAGAAGATTTTTATTTATTAAATTATGTGGGCACTACAGATAATCAAGATAATTATGTTGCAGCCAACATGAGGTTTAAGAGAAGGGCAATGGGAGAAGCTCAGGCTACCACTCAGGCATCATCAGAACCTCCTCCATCACACTCCAAAGCAAAGGTCTCATATTTTAGGCAGCCATCTATACCTTTAGCTCCTTAACCTGCAGTTCAGCTTGGAATCAACCCCAAAGAAAGCTTGAGGTGTGGCAGTCCTCAAATCAATATAGTGAATCAAATGAAGAAGTTAAATGTGAATATCTCTTTATGGGATTCGTTGTCTCTTCTAGGCTAGAAGGACATGTTAAAAAGGGGATTGAATGAGCTAGAATGTCAAGCTATCCCAACCAGCACTAATAATGTCTTGATGATAAACGGACAACCTTCCACTTCAAGACAGATAAAGAAGGAAGAGAAAACTCCTCCTTTCTACATATCCTTGGTCATTGGGGACTTCTTGGTGCACAACTACATAATTGATAGTGGGGCCAGCACCTCAGTGATGCCCAAGTGCATTGCTGATAAGATGGGATTGAAGTATCAAGAAATGAACAAAGAAGTCATATAGCTAGATGGAACACCTACAAAAATAGTCAGGATTGTGAAGGGTTTAGACTTGACATTGCATGGTTTCCCAAATTTCTCAATTCCCCATGATATAGTGGTAGCAGATGTTCCTCTGTATTACACAATTTGCTTGTCCAGGGACTTCACGATAAAGATAGGTGGCTATCTAGTAGTGAATTGGTCATATCTAGTTTTTAGAACCAAGTATGGGACCAAAGTGAAAAATGAGTCTGAGCCACTCTATATGAGTCTGAGCCACTCTATAAGGACCATCTAGAACCATATTCGCCCAAGGAAACAAATGTTAGTTACACCATCATTAACCCAGAAGAGTCTCAGATGGACCAATCTCCATCCTCTACTCTTGAAGGAGTCACAGACTTACTCTTGGATGAGTGGGGAAATGATAAATTTGAACATGATCCATACAAATTCATTGAGGAGGCAGACCTTGGAGTTTATTACATGCATGAGGAACGTGCCTTCATGCCAAATTTAATGAAAGAAAGTGAAGAAGACCTTGGCTTGTGGTAGCTATATTTTGACGGTTCCAAAAGTAAAATAGGCACTAGTGGTGGGGCGATTTGGTTTCCCCTTCGAAGGAAAGGTACTTTTCAGCTTTCCATTTCCAATTCTCTTGCATGAGTAATGTTTCAGAATATGAGTCTTTGATCCATGGCCTTGAATGGGCAAGAAAAAGAGGGATTAAGGAGTTACAAGTCCTAAGAGACAGTTAACTAATTGTAAATCAAGTAAGAGGCCTGCATTTGACCAAGAACTCCTTGTTGAAGTCTTACAAACATAGAGTTTGGGACTTGGTGGAGGGTTTTCTTGCTTTTAACATTGCCCCTATCCCTACAGAGTAGAAAAAATAGGCTGATAGGCTGGCAGCAATTGGTGCCCAATTTGACATTTCAAAGGAGATAAGTTGAAGCTATGGTTTGCACCACCTAAAAGTGGTGGTTCAACCTTCAATCCTAGATAACGTCACAAATTGGTAGGTCTTCAAAAGTGACCAGTAGATAGCCTTCTTCCTACAAGAAGAAGATAATTTTGCAACACACAACAAGGCAAAATTGTAGCAGCAATATGGCAATCAAATTGTTCAATTGAAGAACAATAAACTCCCTAAAGGTCTGGTCATGCTTGAAAGCATTTTCAACATTGATGACTAGTTGAGAAATGACAAGACATGCATCACTACCAAAGAAGAAAATTATGAAAGGGTTGAAATATTCAAGGGCAAGCTATTAGTGCTTGGCAAGGTCTGCACATTTTAGGAGAGGTGAGCTTTCATTCTATTGTGTCAAGAATTCACTGATGTGTTTGCCTTGGATTACAATGACTTAAAGGGCTTCAAACCAAGGCTTGCCTAGCACACCATTGAATTGGAAGAAGGTGCCAGGCTAGTAACACAAAAGCAAAGGCTTGTTAATCCTATACTTGAGCCCCTCATGCAAAGGGAACTGGCCAAATTGATTGATTTTGGAATTATATTTCCAATCAAACATTCCTCATGGCTGGCCAACCTTGTTTCTGTTAGAAAGAAAAATGGGGAGATCAAGCTGTGTGTCAACTTTAGAGACATTAATAAAGTCTCTTTAAAGGATCATTACCCCCTTCCAAGCATGGAGTGAATCCTACAAAAGGTAACTGGTAGTCAGTGTTTCTCCCTCCTAGATGGTTATTCAGGGTATAATCAGATTCTAGTGCAGGGCTGTGACCAGCACAAAACAACCTTCAAGACAAAATGGGGAATGTTTACCTATAAGAAGATGTCATTTAGACTATCAAATGTTGGTGCTACCTTTTATCAAGCCATGGAGATGGATTTTGGTGGCTTGATAAATAATAACATGATAGTATACCTCAATGATGTAATGGTATTCTCCAAGAAAGCGAGCTAGCACATGGGACACCTCAGGAAAATTTTTTCAAGGTGTAAGGAATTTGACATCTCTCTTAATCCAAAGAAGTGTGTGTTTGTTGTTCATGAAGGGAAACTCCTTTACCACATTGTGTCTAAGGAGGGTTTGTCTATTGACCATGAGAGAGTTCGCTCTATACTGGATATGTCCCTACCAAAACACAAGAAAAGTTTGTAAAGTTTCTTTGGTAGGATTAATTTCATTCAGAGATTCATTCTAAATTTTGTAGAGATAATCAAGCCACTCACCCTATGCTAAAGAAATGTGAGGATTTCACATGGATAGCTAAGAGGAAACACAGCTTTGAGGCCATCAAGTAGGCCATAACCTAGGCTCCCACTTTGATCAGCCCAGACATCAGCAAAGACTTCAACCTCTATACCTTCAGCAATGAGGAAGTGATATCCACCATGCTTACCCAAGCTCATAGTGACGACCTCGAGCATCCATTTGATTTCTTTAGCCAAGGGTTAGAGTACTTTGAATTTAGGTACACGTATGTAGAAAATCAAGTCCTGGCATTGGTGTGAAGCCTGAAGAAATTTAGGCATATGTTGTCTAACAGTAGGATCAACCTTATGGTCCCACATTCGGGTGTTAAGGATTTCTTAACCAATCCAAATTTAAACGAAAGAGGGTAGGGTGGATTACCAAAGTGATGTAGTATGACATAGATATAAAGATCACCAAGTTGGTGAGGGGAAGAGGCCTGTGTAAATAGCTGGTTGCATACTTGAAGTAAGAAAGGAGGGATAACTTGTTAATCCATGATGCACCCACAATAGAAGAACTAGCTGTCATAAAGGATTGGATGCTAGACAAGAATCATTTCCTTCTCATAGGTGAATGTCCATAAGGTCTTGATAAGACTAGGAGAAGGTATTTTAAACTCTACTCCCTTCCTTATGTTTTGATCAATGAAGTATTGTTTAGGAGGGATTTCTCTGAGGTCCTCCTAAGGTGCATTAACCCAAACTAGGCTGATAAGGTATTGGCTAAGTTCCACGATGGGCCAGTAGGTGGTCATTTCGCCCCTAAAACTACAACAACAAAGATAATGAGAGCTGGTTATTTTTGGCCTACTCTTTTCAAGGACACCCATGCCTGGGTAAGAAAGTGCCAGAAGTGTGCACTTTTTGACAAAAAATATCGATTGGCTGCCATGCCTCTACAGCCCATTCAAGTTGAGCAACCATTCATGTAGTGGGGTCTGGACTTCATAGGGATGATCAATCCTCCCTCTAGTGATGGGTACAAATGGGTCCTGATTGCTACAGATTATTTCACCAGGTGGGCGAAGGCCATTGCTCTGAAAGAGGCAAACAAAAGTGCAGTCCTGGAGTTCTATGAAGACCTAGTAACAAGATTTGGGGTCCCAGCCACCATAATCTCAGATAATGCTTTAGCTTTTCTAGGGACCATAATAAGTGAATGGGAACTGAAGTATGGCATATACCTTAGCACTTCATAAAATTATTATCCATAAGGGAATGGACTGGCTGAGTCCACTAACAAAAATATGATCAGAATCATAAAGAGAACTATGGAAGAAAATCAGAGAACTTGGCATGCCAAGCTAAAGATAGCTCTATGGGCCGACCAAATTACTCCAAAAAGAGAAATAAAAAATTCTCCATATACTCTCATGTATGGAAGGGAAGCTGGCTTCCCATCTCACTTGAATTTCTAGCGTTGGATCTCTCGTAGCAACTACAATTTGAAGAAGGAAATGGCCTAGAGGTTAGGTTGTGTGAGCTAATGGAACACCAAGAGGTAAGGGATCAGGTTATGGCTTCCATGACCAGTTTCCAATAGCAAGTAAAGAATCACTTTGACAAGGAATCTTTGCTAAAAGATTTTGCTGAAGGAGACATAGTCTTAAAGTGGGACAAAGATCGAGCAAAGCCTTGAAAACATGCAAAATTTGACACTCTGTGGAGGGGTCCTTACATGATCACTCAGTGCAAGCAGCATAAGGCATTCCAACTTTCCAAGTTGGATGGTGAAGAATTATGTATTCTAGTTAATGGGATGCATTTGAAACATTGCCACTGATTTTTGGGTTCACTTGTACATATTCCCCTTTTGTTTTCTTTCTTATTTTCCCTAAGTGTTGTTACACAAGTTGTAGTTTTCTTAGCCTTGCATGTGTTTTCTTTTCCTCAAAGGTGGGTCTATGTATTTTGGCTCTAAGTTATCACAGAGTTATTACTGATTCTCAAGGTTATTATTGACTCCATGCCCAATTGATTTTCAAGGCAGCTAGATTCTACGCATAGCAGGCATGCTTCCCCTATGAGTTGCCAATCTGTTTACTATTTTTTGCCCATCAGGCCAAAAAAAATTGGTCCCCTCCTATCCTTGCTATTTGAGGCTATTTCATTTTTTGCATGAATTTGCTAATTTCTACATACTCTACAAAATTTCTATAGACTCTACAGAATTTCTATGGACTCTATAAGTCTAAATCTACAGACTTTACATGTTAGTCTTTTGGCACATGGAGAATTAGTTCAAAGAGTTCTGGGTTTTACAAAGCTTCTTCAAGCTCTAGTTTGAATAAAATCACAAGAAAGGTTAGCATCTTTGAACCATTGAATTAGTTCAATCGGTTCAAGTTCAACGCTACCAGTTCAATTGGTTCAAGTCCTATGGTACCAATTTAATTAGTTCAATTTCAATGCTACCAGTTCAATCGGGTCAAGTTCAATGCTACCAGTTAAATCAGTTAAAGTTCAACACTTCCAATTCAATCGACTTAAGTTCAACATTTGGTTCAATGTAAAAGAGTTCATCGAGCTAGGCTTTTTGTTCTCCGGCATGTTCCTTTGAACCTTGAATCGTTGAACCAAATTTTAGTTCAACGGCTTTGATTCAATGGAGAAGGTTCAAATTCAATGGTTCAAAAGAGTCCATTGGCCCTCATAACTAATTGGCACGCTTAGTTGAACTGTTGAACCAAATTTTTGGTTCAATAGGTTTAGTTCAAAGGAAAAAGTTCAATGAAGAGATTCGTCAATCTTGGTTCAACATGGAAGTTCAGCAGATGGCTCGGTCTCTTGGTTCAAAGTGACTTGTTTAAATTTGGTTCAAGAGTTCGCTGGCTAAAAGGTTGAATCTTGAACCATTGCACCATTTTGGTTCAACGTGTTTGGTTCAATAGTATATTTCAATGAAAAGGTTCAACATTTCAATTTAATGGGGAATTGGTTCATGCAAGGAGTTCAACAATTTAATTCATACTTCATCAGCTTTTATGTCTGTGGCATCAGCGTACAATGCTTGAACCAAACTGTTGAACCATTTTTTGGTTTAATGGGTTTGGTTCAAAGGTAGGGCTCAATGAAGAGTTCAAAGGAAGGGTTCAAAGGTTCATCGGTGTGCTCAGTTGAACCATTGAACCGTTGAACCAAATTTGGGTTCAACAGCTTTGGTTCAACATGCTACTTCAATGCATGGTTTAAGGGTATGCCCTTGAACTGAAGGGTAGTCAATAGTCAAATGACCTTTTCAAAGGGTTGACACTTCAAGGAATTTTCAAAGATTTGGGCATGGTTCAATTCATTTCAAAGGTTCATCAGCTTTTGTTCACTCCCCATCAGCGCACAATGGTTGAACTTTGAACCATTAAACTAAATTTTGGTTCAACAGATTCGATTCAAGTGTTTGTTCCAAGCTGAGGGGGATCTTCAAGTCCAAAGTGGCCTTCTGGAGGGAGGACACTTCATATTCCAAAAGATTTGGCCGTGCCTCAAAGTAATAAAGGGAAGAAAAGGGAAGGAATTTTTGTGAACAATTTGTCTACAAAAATCCACAGCCAATGCAAAGTCAAAGTCAAACTGGCAGAAGAATTTTTGTGTACTTTTGTCCATGAACAAAAGTCCATGGGAAACAAAGCCACAAAAAATCAAACAATGAAGACCCGAGGAAACTGACTTGGGGAAATTACCTGCAGACAATTTACCCACAAAAGCCTAGGAGGACTTAACGAAGGCAAAAAAGTCGCAAGTGCCCGAGGAGATGCCACATGGACCCGATGATGGCCGTGAGGCCGTCAAATTTAAAATAATGTAATATCCATTGATATTCAAAACATGATGGCTACAAAAGCATCAATTTTAGGAAAATGGAATAAGTGTTTGTCTTCAAATGAGAAGTGCTAACCAGGAAAGAGCCAGAATGTAGCGACCCACCAGTATGTTCGCCCAAGGAGCCAAGCGGCCAAAAAGGGACAAATTCCAAGTGAAAATTAGAGTGACAAGGCAAAGAATAGTCATGTAGTCCAAGTGGCATAAACAAGGTAATTTATTGCCTGATGGCGTGAATGACAAACAAGTAGAGCGATAGGCAGGTGATGAGTGAGCAGTTAAGTCTGACTATCACAAACTGGAGAAGCATCTTTGGTAGGTGAAATAGTGCCAACAAATTGATTATTTGGAATGATAACAGCTAGCAGTGCAACCACTTATCTATCTCACATTTAATGGGAAGGTAAACCATGTAAGTCATCCAAGAAGGAAATGTAAGTCTCGAGCAGGAAAAATGAATAGTCCATTTAATTCTATGAGCGACTTGTTCTCTTCATGAAAGGACACATATGCCACTTATAAAAGAGGGAGCACCACATGGGCCTCTTTTCTTCTCATATATATTGTGTACTTGTTCATTTGTAAGGATCTTTTCACAATTTTACAAGGCACAGCCCTACTAAAATTTCCACCTGAGTCTATAAACATAGTTTTACCTCATCTTTAATAGATATTTTGTGTATGTCCTGAGTATTGATTTGTGTTTAGTCATTGTCTTTGATGCCCTCACAGGTTCAATACCAACACACCAGCTATCTGCAAGGTGCCATCTGTAGCTGATAGGAGAAGAGTCCTATTTTGGAGTGCAGGACAGAGGGGATTATCTACAGAGTGCTTCTTATTACACCTTTTGATGAACCTCATTTTTATATCTTTCATTTTTTACCTCCCTATCAAGTTTGCATATTTGATTCTATTCAAGAGAGAAGCGTATAAGTGTGTTTTGTCTAATTTTGAGAGTGGGTGTGAAAGGGTCATATTTTTTTGGTGTATCACCTCCTTAGAGTAGGTTGTTTATTTTCTGCCTCTTCCTCCCTTTTCCCCCCTAGTTTATCTATATACCTATATATCTATATTTTGTACTACCTTAAAAAAACAATGATACATCAAAAGGAGCTAGCCCTTAACTAGAGACTCTTCTCTCCTACTTCACCATCCCACAGTTGAGAGAGGTGTTTCCATGTTGTGAGGAGAAGGCAAGAACTAGTTTCCTTGCCATTGGGTGCACTTTCTTGTGTCAACAGTTCTGGCACGCCCAGTGGGACCTTTTAGTTTGATAATTTATTGAAGTTCAAGATTGATGTTGGTCTTGATACAACCATTTTTAGTCTTCCAGCATTTGGTGACTCCACTGGTAAGAGCTTTAGTTCTATATTTTCAAAACTAGTTTCTTAATCTTCTATGCCTAAGGTCACCACAAGGTCTGCTTCAAGAGGGGTTCCTTTTGATTTCATTGAGTTACCTCTAAACTCTACTAAAAGACTATGATTTGAAAGAACCCATCCTTATCCAGAAATCAATCCTCTTAGGCCTATTGTAAGAGCCATATACGTAGCTCAACCCTAGTTACAGTTGATCCTAGCCATGGCACTGCTTTTTGTAGCTTTTCATGGTGAGAGCCCCCTAAATTCCCATGCTATGATCCAATTCTGAGAACAACTCTAAAGAATGTGCCTTCTTTCAATGGAGTGTGACCTATTACAACCATTGAGCATATTAAGAATATTGCCAGCCTTTACAATATTCACAATATAACAGAAGAAAATATTGCCATCAGACTACTGGCACTGTCTCTTAAAGGCAAGGCTATTGATTGGTACGGGACCTTGTCTGTGATTTCCATACATTCTTGGAATGAATTGGGAACTCAGTTAACTAATAGTTTTGGGGGAAAAGGTGATGGCCTCTCTCTTGCTGAGTAGCTGACAACCATAAAGAGAGCTCTGCACGAGTATATGCAGGACTTCAACACATGCTTTCAAAAGACTTGGGATAGAATTCCAATCCCGATCAGGCCAACTCCTAGCTATGCTTTCTTATCCTACTTAAAGGAATTAAATAGTGATATTTCTATGATGATCGAATCCATGGGAGGACATATACTACCAGCTACTTATGACATCACCATATCAGCCAAAAATTGCTTGATTTAAGTCAAAAAAATCACCCCTAGGCCTAACATGCCACTTTTCCCAGAATTACTACCCCCAATTCAGGCTGTTGCTCCCACAATTGCTCCCCTACCTAGCATTTAGAATCCAACTACTTTTTCATCTAATGAGCTCTACGCGGTTAAAATCATGTTGTAAAACATGTCAAATGAACATGTTGCCCTTAAAAGGCAGTAAGATCAAAGCAACAAGCCGAACCAAGGATATCAATAATATGGCTAGGCTCCTAAACCCCCCTTTTAAAATTATAACCAAAATTAGGGGTAGCTCACTACAACCAAGCCATTTCAAAACTACAATGTTGGTCCCTCTTCATCATTTAAGGCTATGGTGCCTATTCAAAACAATTTAGTACAAGAATAGTCAAGCTGTTCGACCATAGGATATGGTCAAGAACAGGTTATCTATACAAATGAGGTGATGAACTATTTTTAGAATGCAGACAACCAAACAGCCACTTAATCTTAGGCTTTTGAGCCTTCAATGCAGACCCACATGAGTCATAATTAGGCTCAACCTAATTCTACCCTGATAAATCATTTGGAAGAAGATTATTATTTAGTAAATTATGTGGGAGCTGCAAATAATCGGACTGATTGTGTTGCAGTCAACATGAGGTTTAAGAGAAGGGCAATGGGAGAAGCTCAGGCTACCACTCAAGCATCAGCAACACCTCCTCCATCACACTTAAAATCAAAGGCCCCAAATTTTAGGTAGTCATCTATACCTTTAGCTCCTCAGCCTATAGTTCAGCTTGGAATCAACCCCAAAGAAAGCTTGAGGTGTGGCAGTCCTCAAATCAATATAGTGTATTAGATGAAGAAGCTAAATGTGAATATCTCTTTATGGGATTCATTGTCTCTTCTAGGCCAGAAGGATGTGTTAAAAAGGGGATTGAATGAGATGGATTTTCAAGCTATCCCAGCCAGCACTGATAATGTCTTGATGACAAATGGATATCCTTCCACTTCAGGATAGGTAAACAAGGAAGAGAAAACTCCTTTCTACATATCCTTGGTCATTGGGGACTTCTTGGTGCACAACTGCATAATTGACAGTGGGGCCAACACCTCAGTGATGCCCAAGTGCATTGCTGATAAGATGGGATTGAAGTATCAAGAAATGAACAAAGGAGTCCTATAGCTAGATGGGACACCTACAAAAATAGTTGGGGTTGTGAAAGGTTTAGACTTGACATTGCATGCTTACCTAACTTTCTCAATTCCCCATGATATAGTGGTAGTGAATGTTCCTCTATATTTCATAATTTGCTTGTCCAGGGACTTCATGACAAAGATAGGTGGCTATCTAATAGTGAATTGGTCATATATAGTTTTTAGAACCAAGTATGGGACCAAAGAGAAAATTGATTCTGAGCCACTCTACAAGGACCATCTAGAACCATATTCGCCCAAGGCAGAAAATGTCAGTTACACCATCATCAAACCAGAAGAGTTTTAGATAGACCAATCTCCATCCTCTGCTCTTGAAGGAGTTAGAGACTTACTCTTGGATGAGTGGGGAAATGATAACTTCAAACATGATCCATACAAATTCATTGAGGAGGCAGACCTTGGATTTTATTACATGCATGAGGAAGGTGCCTTCATGCCAAATTTCATGAAGGAAAGTGAAGAAGATCTTGGCCTGTGGCAACTATATTTTGATGGTTCCAAAGGTAAAATAGGCATTGGTGGTGGGGCAATGTTGGTTTCCCCTTTGAAGGAAAGGTACTTTTCAGCTTTTCATTTCCAATTCTCTTGTATGAGTAATGTTGTAGAATATGAGCCTTTTATCCATGGCCTTGAATGGGCAAGAAAAAGAGGGATTAGGGAGTTGCAAGTCTTGGGAGACAGTAAACTAATTGTAAATCAAGTAAGAGGCCTGAATTTGACCAAGAACTCCTTGATGAAGTCTTACAAACATAGAGTTTGGGACTTGGTGGAGGGTTTTCTTGCTTTTAACATTACCTCTATCCCTAGGGAGCAAAACAAATAGGCTGATAGCTAGCAATAATTAGTGCCCAGTTTGACATTTCAAAGGAAATAAGTCAAAATTGTGGTTTATGCCACCTGAAAGTGGTGGTTTGGCCTTCCATCCTAGACAACATTGCAAATTGGTAGGTCTTCAAAAGTGACCAGCAGATAGCCTTCTTCCTACAAGAAGAAGCTAAGTTCGTAACACACAACCAGGCAAAACTGTAGTAGCAATATGGCAATCAGATTGTTCAGTTGAAGAATAATAAACTCCCTAAAGGTCTGGTCATGCTTGAAAGCATTTTTAATAGTGATAACCAGTTGAGAAATGACAAGGCGTGCATCACTACCAAAGAAGATAATTACAAAAGGGTTAAAATCTTCAAGGGTAAGCTGCTGGTGCTTGGCAAGGTTTGCACATTTTAGGAGAGGTGAGCTTTCATTATGCTATGTCAAGAATTTGTTGATGTGTTCGCCTAGGATTATAGTGACTTAAAGGGCTTTGACCTAAGGCTTGCCTAGCACACCATTGAATTGGAAGAAGGTACCAAGCCAGTAACACAAAATCAAAGGCCTGTCAATCCTACAATTGAGCCCCTCATGCAAAGGGAATTAGCCAAATTGGTTGAGTCTAGAATTATATTTCCAATCAAACATTCCTCATGGCTGGCCAACCTTGTTCTTGTTAGAAAGAAAAATGGGGAGATTAGGCTATGTGTTGACTTCAGAGACCTTAATAAAGTCTCTTTAAAGGATCATTACACCCTTCCAAGCATGGAGCAAATCCTCTAGAAGGTAACTGGTAGTGAGCGTTTCTCCCTCTTGGATGGTTATTCAGGGTATAATTAGATTCTAGTGTAGGGCTATGACTAGCACAAAATAGCCTTCACCACAAAATGGGGAACGTTTGCCTACAAGAAGATGACATTCGGACTATCCAATGCTAGTGTTACCTTTCAGCGAGCCATGGACATGGCTTTTGGTGGCTTGATAAATAATAACATGCTTGTATACCTTAATGATGTAACAGTATTTTCCAAGAAAGTGAGCTAGCATATGGGACACCTCGGGAAAATTTTTGAAAGGTGTAGGGAATTTGGCATCTCTCTTAATCCAAAGAAGTGTGTGTTTGTTGTTCATGAAGGGAAACCCCTTGGCCACATTATGTCTAAGGAGGGTTTGTCTATATTGGAGATGTCCCTACCAAAACATAAGAAAAGTCTATAGAGTTTCTTTGGTAGGATTAATTTCATTTAGAGATTCATTCTAAATTTTGTAGAGATAATCAAGCCACTCACCCTATGCTGAAGAAAGGTGAGGATTTCAAATGGACAGCTAAGAGGAAACATAGATTTGAGGCCATCAAGCAGGCCATAACCTAGGCTCCCACTTTGATCAGCCCAGACTTTAGCACAGACTTCAACCTCTATACCTTTAGCAATGAGGAAGTGATATCTGCCATGCTTACCCAAGCTAATAGTGATGACCTTGAGTAGCCACTTACTCTCTTCAGCCAAGGGTTAGAGGACTTTGAAGTTAGGTACAAGTATGTAGAAAATCAAGTCCTGGTAGTGGTGTGAAGCCTGAAGAAATTCAAGCATATGTTGTCTAACAGTAGGATCCACCTTATGGTCCCACATTTGGGTGTCAAGGATTTCTTAACCAATCAAGATTTGAATGAAAAGAGGGTAGGGTGGATTACCAAAGTGATGGAGTACAACATAGATATCAAGATCACCAAGCTGATGAGGAGAAGAGGCCTATGCGAATAACTAGTTGTAAAATTGAAGCAAGAAAGGAGAGATAGCTTGTTAATCCATGATGCAACCACAGTAGAAGAACTAGCTATCATTAAAGATTAGACGCTAGACATGAAGCATTTCCTTCTCACAGGTGAATGTCCATAGGGTCTTGATAATACTGGGAGAAGGTATTTTAAACTCCATTCCCTTCCTTATGTTTTAATCGATGAATTATTGTTTAAGAGGGATTTCTCCAGGGTCCTCCTAAGGTGCATTGACCCAAAATAGGTTGATAAGGTATTGGCTGAGTTCCATGATGGGCCAGCAGGCAGTCACTTCGCCCCTAGAGCTATAGCAGCAAAGATAATGAGAGCTAGTTATTTCTGGCCTACTCTTTTCAAGGACACCCATGCCTAGGTAAGAAAGTGCTAGAAGTGTGCACTTTTTGATGGAAAACAACGATTGGTTGCCATGCTTCTATAGCCCATTCAAGTTGAGCAACCATTCATGCAGTGGGGCCTAGACTTCATAGGGATGATCAACCCTCCCTCTAGTGCTAGGCATAAATGGGTCCTGCATATTATAGATTATTTCACCAGGTGGGTGGAGGCCGTCACTCTAAAAGAGGCAAATGAAAGTGTAGTCTTGGAGTTCTATGAGGACTTGGTAACAAGATTTGGGGTCCCAACCACCATAATCTCATATAATGCTTTGGCTTTTCTAGGGACCAGAACAAGTGAATGGGCATTGAATTATGGCATATACCTTAGCACTTCATCAAATTATTATCTATAGGGGAATGGATTGGCTAAGTCCACCAATAAAAATCTGATCAAAATCATAAAGAGAACTATGGAAGAAAATCAGAGAACTTGGCATGCCAAGCTAAAGATAGCTCTATAGGCCAACCAAATTACTCCAAAAAGAGCAATCAAAATTTCTCCATATACGCTCGTGTATGAAATGGAAGCTAGGCTTCCCATCTCACTTGAATTTCAAGCATTGGATCTCTCCCACCAACTACAATTTGAAGAAGGAAATGGCCTAGAGGTCAGGTTGTGTGAGTTGATGGAACTCTAAGAGGTAAGGGATCGGGCTATGGCTTCCATGACAAGTCACCAACAGAAAGTAAAGAGGCACTTCGATAAGAAATCTTTGCTAAAATATTTCACTGAAGGAGACATAGTCTTAAAGTGGGACGAAGATCAAGCAAAGCTTGGAAAACATGCAAAATTTGATGCTCTATGGAGCGGTCCTTACATGATCACTCAGTGTAAGTAGCATAATGCATTCCAACTTTCCAGGTTGGATGGTGAGGAACTACATATCCTAGTTAATGGGATACATTTGAAATGCTGCCACTAATTTTTTGGTTCACTTGTACATATTCTCATTTTATTTTCTTTTTTTTCCCTATGTGTTGTTACACAAGTTGTAGTTTTCTTATCCTTGCATGTGTTTTCTTTTCCTCAGAGGTGGGTCTACGCATTTTGGTTCTAAGTTATCACATAGCTATTACTGGTTCTCAAGGTTACTACTGACTCCATGCCCAATGTATTTTCAAGGTAGCTAGATTCTTTGCATAGCAGACATGCTTCACCTATGAGTCACCAATCTGTTGACTATTTTTTGCCCACCAGGTCAAAAAAATTAGTCCCCTCCTATCCTTGTTATTCTAGGCAATTTCATTTTTTCATTTTTTGCATGAATCTGCTAATTTCTATAGACTCTGTAGAATTTATACAGCACTCTATAGAATTTCTATGGACTCTATAGGTCTAAATATATAGACTCTATAGGTTAGTCTTTTGGCACATGGAGAATCATTTCAAAGAGTTCTAGGTTTTACAAAGCTTCTTCATGCTCTAGTCTGAAGAAAATCACAAGAAAGGTTAGTGTCTTTGAACCTTTGAACCAATTCAATCAGTTTAAGTTCAACACTACCAGTTCAATCAATTCAAGTTCAAAGCTACCAGTTTAATCAGTTCAAGTTTAATGCTACCAGTTCAATTGGTTCAAGTTCAACACTACCAATTCAATTAGTTCAAGTTCAATGCTTCCAGTTCAATCAACTTAAGTTCAATGTTTAGTTCAATGCAAAAGAGTTCATCGGGCTAGGCTTTTTGTTCATCGGCACGCTCCTTTGAACCTTGAATCGTTGAACCAAATTTTGGTTCAACGGCTTCGGTTTAATGGAGAAGGTTCAACGTCAATAGTTTAAAAGAGTCCATCAGCCCTAATAACTAATCGGTGTACTTAGTTGAACCGTTGAACGAAATTTTTGGTTCAATGGGTTTAGTTCAAGGGAAAAAGTTTAATGAAGAGATTCGTCAATCTTGGTTCAACATGGAAGTTCAGTGGATGGTTCGGTCTCTTGGTTCAAAGCGGCTTGTTTAAATCTGGTTCAAGAGTTCGTCAGCTAAATGGTTGAACCTTGAACCATTTTGGTTCAATGTGTTTGGTTCAATAGTACAGTTAAACAAAAAGGTTCAACGTTTCAATTCAATGGGGAATTGTTTCATGCAAGGATTTCAATGGTTTATTTCATACTTCATCGGCTTTTATGTCTTTGGCATCGGCGTGCAATGCTTGAACCAAATCGTTGAACCAATTTTTGGTTCAACGGGTTTGGTTCAAAGGCAAGTTTTAACGAAGAGTTCAAAGGAAGGGTTCAAAGGTTCATTGGTGCGCTCAATTGAACCATTGAACCATTGAACCAAATTTGGGTTCAACAGGCTGGTTCAATTCATGTTTTAAGGGTATGCCCTTGAACCGAAGGGTAGTTAATAGTCAAATGACATTTTTAGAGGGCTAACACATTAAGGACTTTTCAAAGATTTGGGCATGGTTTAATTCATTTCAAAGGTTCATCAGCTTTTGTTCACTCCCCATCAGTGCACTATGGTTGAACTTTGAACCGTTGAACTAAATTATGGTTCAAGAGGTTCGGTTCAAGGGCCTATCCCAAGCTGAGGGGGATCTTCAAGTCCAAAGCACCCTTTCAGAGGGTGGACACTTCATATTCCAAAAGATTTGGGCATGCCTCAAAGTAACAAAGGGAAGAAAAGGGAAGGAATTTCCAAGGACAATTTGTCCGCAGAAATGCAAAGTCAAAGTCAAACTGGTGGAAGAATTTTTCCAGACTTTTGTCTGTGGACAAAATTCCATGGGAAACAAATCCACCAAAAATCAAATAGTGAAGACCCAGGGAAATTGACCCGAGGAAATTGCCTGCAGACAATTTACCCGCGAAAGCCCGAGAGGACTTAACGAAGGCAAAAAAACTATAGGTGCCCAAGGAGATGCCACGTGGACCCGATGATGGCCATGAGGCCATCACATATAAAAGAATAGAATAGCCATTGATATTCAAAACATGACGGCTGTAGAAGCATAAATTTTAGAAAAATGGAATAACTGTTTGTCTTCAAATGAGAAGTGCTAACCAGGAAAGAGCTAGAATGTAGTGACCCGCCAATATGTTCACCCAAGGAGCTAAGCGGCCAAAAAAGGACAAATTCCAAGTGGCAAGTAGAGTGATAAGGCAAAGAATAGTCAAGCAGTCCAAGTGGCATAAACAAGGTAATTTATTGCCTGATGGCGTGAATGTCAAACAAGCAGAGTAATAGGCAAGTGATGAGTGAGTAGTTAAGTCTGACTGGCGCAAATTGGAGAAGCATCTTTGGCAGGTGAAATAATGCCAGCAAATTGATTATTTGGAATGATAGTGGCTAGCAGTGCAACTGCTTCCTCTGTCTCACATTTAATGGGAAGGTAAACCATGTAAGTCATCCAAGCAGGAAATGTAAGTCTCGAGTAGGCAAAATGAACAATCCATTTAATTCCTTGAGTGACTTGTTCTCTTCATGAAAGGACATGTATGACACTTGTAAAAGAGGGAGCGCCACATGGGCCTCTTTGCTTCTCATATATATTGTGGACTTGTTCATTTGTAAGGATCTTTTCACAATTTTACAAGGTGCAGGCTTGCTAAAATTTCCACCTGAGTCTATAAACACAGTTTTACCTCTTCTTGAATAGATATTTTGTGTATGTCCTGAGTATTGATTTCTATTTAGTCATTGTATTTAATGCTCTCACATGTTCAATACCAACACATCAGCTATCTGCAAGGTGCCATCTATAGCTGATAGGAGAAGAGTCCTATTTTTGAGTATAAGACAGAGGGGATTATCTACAGAGTGCTTCTTATTACACCTTTTGATGAACCTCCTTCTTGTATCTTTCATTTTTCACCTCCCTGTCAAGTTTGCAAATTTGCTTCTTCTGTCAAGAGTGAAGTGTATAAGTGTGTTTTGTCTGATTTTGAGAGTGGGTGTGAAAGGGTCATATTGTTTTGGTGTATCACCTCCTTAGAGTAGGTTGTTTGTTTTTTGCCTCTTCTTCCTTTTTCCCCCCTAGTTTATCTATATACCTATATATCTATATTTTGTACTGCCTAAAACAAACAATGATACATCAAAAGGAGCTAGCCCTTAACTAGAGACTCTCCTCTCCTACTTCACCATCCCATAGGTGAGAGATGAGTTTCCATGTTGTGAGGAGAAGGTAGGAACTGGTTTCCTTGCCATTGGGTGCACATTCCTATGTCAACAATAATTTTTATAAGGAACAAGATTTGAACCTATACATTAAGTTTATTTTGTAAAGATTATATGAAAAATAATAAATGATTGTGATCTTTGACTGAATTAGCTCAAAGATGTATTTAATTACATGAATATTATCTTTATAAGTTTAATCTCAAATGAACTCATATATATGAAATATATGCCAATATTTCATCAAAATAGGCCATTCTAACCTCAAATACTATGGATTTTTAAACTTTAAGTTAAATTTATGAAAACCAAGTATCAAACCTCAAAAAACTTTGATATTTGCTAAAATAAGCATAAAAATATGTTAAAAATCACAAATATAATTTATATTTATACTTCTCAACAAAGAATAAACTCTAAATATATAGATACACTAATCATAGATCAAAACATGCTAAGACTAACAAAGATTTGAAGAATTCACAATGTCCTACATCTAGCGCCAATGGGAAATGCCTTGTTGATTCCTCTAATTGTACCATAGGGTTTTTAGTGTTCAAATAATACTTCTCATTTTAGAATTCTATGAATTTAGAGCATGAGAAGTAGGTTGTGGCAACTTCATGTGACTTATGGTGAAATAGTGATAGAGATAGATATTGATGGTCTAAAAATTTATAATGAGTGATGTGTGGGACCCATCATGGTTTGTTTTAGATTAAGGTAAAAATAGGTTTTGAAGGTACCTCAAAACCCTGAACAAAAGGAGAAAGATAAAACATAAACGTCCACAGGCAAGCCTAAAGCCTACTTCATCGAAGTAACAAAACCAAGATACAAAGACCAAAAGCTAACAAATGAACATCCAAAGATAGCCCCCAGGTTTTACAAAGACCTGGAAACTCCATAGTAAAAGTTCAAAAAACTAGGTACCAAGACCAAAAAACACAACCAACTAGCAGAACCAACTAAAAAAACTAGGAACTATTATTCTAGTTCCAATATCATCTTCACTGCTTCCTTACCTTTCACAACAGTGTCCTGAATGGCAGCAGTCACCTGCGTAGATCCCTCTTGCATTGCTTTCTTTCTTGAGCTTTGTCTAGTTCTCTTGCTAGGCCCCTCCAAAGTTTTGATTTCCTCATTTGCTCTTTTTCCAATGTTTACAGCAGCAGCACAAATGCTAGAGGTTACCTCCTCCCTCTTTATTCTACTTTCCTTTATGAGTTCCCTTAGGTTGTTCTCATACTCTTTGAGTTTTATGGGAATATCCCTCATCTACTTTTCCATGTTATTGATTTTGTTCCAAACTACCTCCTATTTACCCTCCACTATTTCCATTTTCCTATTGATTTCCATTATCTCCTTATACATCCATTAATCAAATTGAAGGGTAGCATCAGCTTTACAATTGGCCAATCTAGTAGGTTCATCAATCTGCCTTTTGTTACTCTAATCTTCTATGTTCTTTTTAGGACTGCTTCCAACTTCTTCAATATAATCATTCGTTTCCATTCATTTCTGTTCCTTTATTTCAGTAGGGCTTACATTTTTGTTACTTCCTTTACTTGAGCTCCCATTTCCAATATTTGGTTAGCAACCTAAACTAGATTTTCCTTTTCATTAATCGGATCAGGGTCCACAACAGGATCATCTAGATCTTTATCCATTTCCTCAAACACTTGCTAGTTTTCCTCAGACTCATGGTTGCTATTTTCAGACTTTTCCTCTATAGTGACTCCTTTCTCATTCTTTTCTTGCACTTCTTCTTCCTCATTGGAACTTGAATGCCCACTTTCTGTTCCTCCTTCTTCCTCCATAATCTCCTCCCCAGTGTTTTCAGAACTTTCCCACTCTGTTTCCTCATCAGCAGTCTAGTTATTGACGCTTGGGAGTTTGAATTTAGCTTTTTCATTCCCTTTTACTATTTCTTTCTTATTACTCCTTAGGTCCTTGTATTTTCCCGAATAAGGATTCTTTATAATGGCCTTATTCTTGCAATGCCCTTCAATTATAAGAATTAACTCCTCATGCAGGATGGGATGAGATTCCTTTTTCCTATGAGCGAACAGACTTTGGAGCAAGGAAAAATGTAGATAAAAAACAAAGGAGATTCTTACTTTGTGTTTGAAGTGATTGAGGAATACAAAGTGAAATTTGTGGACTCTTTTGCTTCTTCCATCAAGTATGAAGTACTCATAGATGCAGCATAATATGTCCCTCTAGATGCCCTTAATCTGCTCCAATTCAAAAAAATCTCCACTTTTTTCCAGCTACTACTCCTCAGCATCCATTTTAGGGAATTTGCAAAAAGCCTCATTTGAAATGCTTGTCTGCTTTGAAAATTTTATTCCCTCCATTGGAAGTCCCGTCACCTCCGCTATGAATTCCTCAGTGAGATTCACCGTAATGCCATGCAAGGTAACCCTATCATCAGTCCAGTTTTTTAAAAAAGCCGTTATGATATGGGGTTTTGAGCCATGAAGCCATTCCATGTAACTCACAACCTTTCCTCTCTACAGTATCTTCCAGACATCTTCTTTTCATTTCCACTCTTCGCAATATTTGGGTTCCTGCTTCCTTGGTTCTCCTTTCCTATTATGAGCCACATGTATCTCCTTTAATGCCTGAACCCTGTCAACTAAACAATAAACCCAACTATTACCAATTTGGACCAAAACTTGCCTATATTTTGGCACGTTTTGAATCCTCCTCATGTACTCTAGTACATTTCTATTTAATGAGTGTATATCTTCCTCCGTGGATCCACTCCCCCAAATCATTAGTTTTTTATTCCAATCTGATCTCTCCCTCCTTAGCATGAATTGCATCATGATGAATGAGTGCTCTAAGATCCATGTTCTTATTTAATGTCTCTTGCTAGCTCACCTTGTGTCCTACTCGAACTGCATAATTTTCTATCCAATCAACAACTCTATTTGCTTCATGGTAAGTATGGGTAATAGTGACTTTCTCAATTTTTTTAATTAAAGTTTTCATTTCCATCACCATAGCCTCTATTGACCATGAGACAGAATTTTTATTATTTATGATATTTATGATATTCAAGGAGTCCCCTTCCAACCATAATTTAGAATATCCCAATTCAATAGCTAGCTTAATGGTTTGGAGGGCAGCACAAGCTTTAGCAATATGGCAGTTCAACTTACCAATGGGAATTGCAATGGCATTGATTACATTTCCCATATGGTTTCTCAAGACTCCTCCACATCCTGCATTCCCTGGGTTCCCTTTACAGCTCCATCAAAGTTCCCTTTGATCCACCCATGAGGGGGGATATTCCAAGTTACACCAAGTCTAGGATTTTCATTTTTTACATTAGACTTTTTTGATCTTAAAGGATTATCAATTTGAAAGGTAGGATTAGGATCCCTTTGCAATGAAAAATTCTCCTTGATAGCTCTAATGATGTTCTAACCCACTACCCATCCTGGAAGTTCTTTACTTCTGAAAATATGGTTATTTCTTTCTTTCCATATTCCCCACCAAATATGGGGAAGAGTTAGTTTCCATAAAAAAAGAACATCGGGATTCTTAGATGGATAGTACCAACTTTTAAAAGATAGATCCACACTTTTATGTTGAATCCAATCAATACCCCAAAGATTGAGGATTTCTTTCCAAACTAGCTGTGTAAAGGAACAGTTCACAAACAAGAGATCTCTATCTTCAAAACCTTTTTTGCAAAGAATACCCCTGTTCACTATGTTTATTCCTCTTTTCTGTAAGTTATCAAGAGTCAAGATTTTGTTTTAGAGAAGGGTCTAGAAGAAGATTTTGATTTTAGGGATGAGTCCCTTGATCCAGGCCTGTGTCCACAGTGGTTGGTTACTGTTTCCCTTTGAAGTAAAGATGGTAGAAACTTTAAATTGTCTGCTAGGCTTGTCATGCCAAACAATCTTATCTTCAAGATTCGGATAGAGGGAAAAAAGCATTGAGGGATATTTGAATATTATTGAAATCTTGATCAATATCATTAAGGTTCACCCATGAATTGTTCTGCCAGTATTGATTAACCATTATTCCATATCTTTGCTTACAACGGTTAATTACTTCTCTATCTTGGAATTCTTCTATCAAAGGGATTTCTTTTAACCAAGCATCCTCCCAGAAATTCACCTTTTTTCCATTACCTACTTTCCAGGAGCTTCCTTTTTCTAAGATTTGTTTAGTACCCTGAACATCCCCCCATATAGAAGATGGACGAGTTACGTCAGGGTAAGAAAATAATTCAGAGAGGGATTTTGCATTAAATAAATACTTTTACTTCCATATATTGCTCCATTGTTTGTTTTCATGAAAAACCCTCCATCACTATTTTGCTAAGAGATCTATATTCATAATTCTTATTTTCCTTAGTCCCAATCCTCCTTCCTTAACAGGTTTACAGAGGTTTTCCCAGGTAATTGACGGCATTCTCCTTTTTTCCTCGGTACCTGTCCAAAGAAAGTTTCTCTGGATTTTTTCAATTGCTTCTACAAATTTGGTTGGAATTCTAAAAATACTTAAAGCATAGTAGGTATGCTTTGAAGACTTGCTTTGAGAAGGGTTAGCTTTCCTGCCTGACTAAGAAAATTTCCTTTCCATCTTGCAAGTTTCTTACTGAATTTATTAATGAGATCTTCCCAAAAGGCTTCAGGGACTTTCATCCCTAGAGGGAGACCCAGGTAAGAGGATGGGAAATAACCAATAGAGCATTCAAGTATTTTATCTATTTTGTTCTATCTTTGAATAGGGGTATTAGTGAAGAACAATACACTTTTGTTCCAATTAATCAGCTGTCCAGAGGTAGATGAGTATAAATTTATAGCTTGCTTTAGTGTTCTAGCTTCCTTGACTTCAGATTGCCCCATGAAGATAGTATCATGGTTTTTTATTTATGAATTTTAGAGAATATATATATTAATTCCTAGTGAATTATGTTCCAAATTTAGGCTACAAACTAATCTAAATGGATATTTTTAGTGAAGTTGAAATTAAAGTGGTCTAGTGTTAAAAAATAGCAAAGAGAAGGGTAAGGCTGAAAATAAATGAGTTATTGCTAATTTTAGTTTCAAATATCATGAAAAATCATCAATTTCAACTAATTATGCATTCAACCAATATATAATTCAATACAGCCTAAGCTCAAGATTCACTATATACTAGGTAAACTTTAAAGGATCATGTAAAGAATCACAAGAACTAGGTCTACTTTTAAAAATTTAATACTATAGTCAAATAAGATTTGCACATATAAATACATAGAGAAATAAAATGAATTAAAACCTAAGATCCTCCAACTAATCTAGCATATGCACAAATTAGAAACCCTATGATTAAAAAATGCAACCTAAAATTCAAAGAGACTATTCAAATTCTAGACATAAAACTAGCAATTGAGAGAAAAGCTATATTAACAATTGACATATCAAATGTGGACAATATTTTAAAAACTCCTTGATTATATTAATTTCTTAAATTGTACAAAATTTTCTCAAAAAAATTCTCTCTTTACAAGATGGTGATACATTCCTTTTATATAAAAGACAAGGCAGTGCATCAGTTAGTTGCAATATACAGGTGTATAAATATAAGCATAGTTATCCTTAAAATTCCTAAAATACACTTGTTCTTCATAATTAAACTAACCTAGGGGAAATATTCTAATATACTAGTATATTCCCTAAAAAATAACATTCCTATCCTAGATATTATAATGTTTTTAACAAAAGGAATATTAGCTACTTGGTGGTCCCATCATTGAAGGGTCCCCTTGTTGGTTTTATAGAAGTTCCATTACCTTTTGGTGTTTTTCCTTCATGAGCTCCATGTCCACAAATATCTTCATTAGTTAAACCTCTTCTTGATAATCTAATTCATCCATATCTTGGTCATCCTTGACCATGGATTCCTTTATGCTCCTTGTCTTTGTAATTTTCTCTTCTGCTATGAAAATCATTGCCAAAATTCTCTGGTTGTCCCTATTAGGATGGCCTTGATTCTTACTTATAATTGAATGCATGACCAAAGTGACCATGTGTTTGAATTAATCATCATCAATGATTCCAATTTTAGTGGTCTTGGTATGATTTAACAACATTGTTCTTAGGTTACTCAATTCTAATAATCGATCATCTATCATCTACCAAAAGCCTATTCAAATTCTTTGTCCAAGTACTCAAACTTTAGACCTTGTCTATTATTATTCCCAATATGCTAAACTTAGGAATCTTATTCCTAATCATAATTTTAATGAGATCTCTAACTTGGGTCTCTACCTTCTTCCATTCTATTATTAATTCTCTATCTACTTCTCCCTACTAGATTAGGGCATCCTGTCTTAACTTTATTGAATTCAAATAATTAAACATATCAAATAATGAGGCCTTAAACATGTCCATCATGGTGTCAAGGATTAATAAAATGTCGTAGGTTTTTATATTTTCCTTCTCTCTTTCCATGTTTTGGATTTTCTATTTCATCCCTTCAACCTAAGCGTTCGCTTGAGTTGATTGAGCCTCAATCAAACTCTTAACATATTCTTCATGAATAGTATCCGTACGGATTTATTGGCCTCTCATCATGGTTAATCATATAAAGGGTTCCACCTTTTGGAAGGTGAATTATTTAGTTCCCACTATAACTTTCCTAGTGGTGAACCTTTCCAATCTAGTGTTTCTAGATTAAATTGAATAGTGGTAGATGAGCTTGTGAATTTTAGATTTTTTGGGACCTTTACACCTATGCTACTTAATGCACTAGGAGCATCCATTTCTTTTTCTTTATGGTTCTAAATTCACTATAATTATCCTTTACCATATCCCTAATCCATGGCTTCATGTCATCATGTACATTAACATTGGCAACCTCTATTATGGCCCATGAATAGGAAAGATAAGGGATCTTTTTCCATTTTCCATAAATGAACTAGTCAGGGATGACTAGTCCATCAATGGGGAATTCATCACTAGATATATTGACTTCACTGGTGGGGTGAGTGAAAGTCAATCTTAGTTTCTTCTTTGGTGTAATAGGAACCAATGCTAGCTCTACCTCCCTTTTCTCTTGAGATGCCACAGGGACTATGTCAAGATAAAACTCTTTTCCTTTTTCTCCTCCAGGCTCTCCTACTTGGACTTGAGCTTCTTCAAACTATTCTTCTTCCCTATTAGTGTCATAAGCCTTTAAAATATCTTTGAGGGCACCTTCAAGTGTCTCATCTGGATATAAGGTAAACATATCTAAGTTTTCAACTATGGAAGGTGGCCTTTATGGGAGTATTGAAGATGAGTGCTCCTCTCTAGGCCTCTCTTCTGATTTCATTTCCCCTAATTACTCCATACTATGGCCTTATTCATCCTACCCTTGATTCTATGGCTATTCTACGTAGGGATATTCATGGGATGTCCCTAATGGTCTAGGTATCAAGTGATACTATAAAGTATGTATTTTCCATGCCTCTCTTGATGGCTTATCATCCTTGGTCACTCTATGTTCAAGTTTGATGTTGTGCCCTTGGATCCTAGCTAACACCTCTTCATAATTCTTGACCTTAATGTAAAAAGTGTCATGAACACTGAGTTGATGCATGTATTTAGGCTTGGGTAGATTATTTTCCTTAAAATGATTACTCACTATGTTCTTAAGATCCCTCATTTTGAGTTCATCAAGTTGAAAACCAAATGAATTCCTTTGTTTGGCCATGGTATCAACCTATTTACAATCTTGAAGTATGGTCCTTCTAATAATTAGAGGGAAGTATTGGAGAAGACCCTTCTTTTATTTTCAAATTCCATCAATGTAATGGATGAGTTAGTGTTAGGTTGTGGAGCTAAAAGCTTCACCTTAAGGCAAACATGGAGGTTTCTAAGCATGATAGTCACTGGCATCGGTAGGCCATAACCGACGTCGGTTAGAGGATAGTGTAAAAGGAAACTAACATCGACAGGGATCGGCTAGCGTCGATCACCTCCAGGTAGACAAGGACCAACGTCGGTCACCTGTGGTGGTTCCAGAACTGTTGTTGATGAACAGTGAGTTAAGCGAATGGGTAGTTTACATGATGAAGACCAGTTTGAGTCTTTGAGCCACTTGTCTAATTAGTGTATGCATGAGATCTATATAATAGACTCATGGGCTGTATTGTTAAGTGGAGAACTAGTAGAACTCAAGTGTAGAACTTGGAGAGTTCTTCCCATGGTGGAAACAAGTAGGATTCCTTATGTATGTAGGATCAGGTTTGATATGCAGGGTGTTGTAGGATAATGGTGGAGATCTACATGTGATAAGTAAGATCAGGTTGGTCTGCAGGGGTGTGTGTATGTGAGGGTTAAAAGGAGATCAGTGGGGGAGCAAGATCCAAGGTGACAACAATACATCAAGGAGTAGATCATGGTGAGATCTATTTGGAGTACCAGTTCGTACTCAGTTGTACTGGATGTAAAATGAGGTGAATAACAGCTTGTGTTAGCTGTGTGTTGTGACCTATTGAGAGAAGATTACTCAGGTGGGAAGGTTACTTGGAGCCCTTGAGGAGGAAGCCTCACAGAGGTGGAAGAAGAGTGTGATCTCTTTATTGTAATTTCGTTTGTAATGAGTTGAATACAATTATGTGTTGCCTCTCATATTTTGTGCAATTTCTCATTGATAGTTATTTGTTCTTCTAGTTATTGCTGCATGTTTAAGTTGCTTATACAATGGTAATCATGTGTGTTCTTAATTTTGACAAGTTGTGTCAGAGCTTTGGGGAACTTAGGTCTTATCAAATGGTATCAAAGCGAGGTTGGATGTTCTTAGAGTGAGTTTGACTAACAAATGGCCCAGATCTAGTTAGTGTGTGTTGATTACAGGTTACTCATAGGGGTTGTTGTTTGAGTGGGAGTATAGCAATGGCAGAAGAAGGTAAGCTGAGAATGAATAAATTTAGGCATAGGATTAACACCATAAGGAGTGTGGTGGGTAGTCTTCAAGTGGGAGCTTGAAGAGGAATACAAGTCAGGATGTAGATTAAACAAAGTACTAGTATGGGTACAGGTTCAGCTGTTTATCTCCAAGTGGGAGATTGTTAGGGTGTGGAGCTAAAAGCTTCACCTTAAGGCAAACATGGAGGTTTCTGAGCATGACAATCACCAGTGTCAACAGGCCATAACTAACATCAGTTAGAGGATAGTGCAGAAGGAAACTGACATCAGCAGGGATCAGCCAGCATCAGTCACCTCCAGGCAGACAGGGATCGATGTCAGTCACCTGTGGTGGTTCTAGAACTGTTGTTGATGAACAGTGAGTTAAGTGAACAGGAAGTTTGCATGATGAAGACCAGTTTGAGTCTTTGATAGAATTGTCTAATTAGTGTATGCATGAGATCTATATAATAGACTCATGGGTTGTATTGTTAAGTGGAGAACTTGTAGAACTCAAGTGTAGAACTTGGAGAGTTCTTCCCATGGTGGAATCAAGTAGGATTCCACATGTATGTAAGATTAGGTTTGATATGCAGGGTGTTGCAGGATCATGGTGGAGATCTACATGTGATAAGTAAGATCAGGTTGGTCTACAGGGGTGTGTGTATGCGAGGGTCAAAAGGAGATCGGTGGGGGAGCAAGATCTAAGGTGACATCAATACATCAAGGAGCAGATCATGGTGAGATCTACTTGGAGTACCGATTCGTACTCAGTTGTACTGGACGTACAATGAGGTGAACAACAACTTGTGTTAGCTATGTGTTGTGACCTATTGAGAGAAGATTACTCAAGTGGGAAGATTACTTGGAGCCCTTGAGGAGGAAGCCTCACAGAGGTGGAAGAAGAGTGTGATCTCTTTATTGTAATTTCCTTTGTAATGAGTTGAATACAATTGTGTGTTGCCTCTCATATTCTGTGTAATTTCTCATTGATAGTTATTTGTTCTTCTGGTTATTTCCACATGTTTAAGTTGCTTATACAATGGTAATCATGTGTGCTCTTAATTCTGACAAGTTGTGTCAGAGCTTTGGGGAACTTAGGTCCTATCAGTTAGGAGGCAATTTCTTGCTTAGCCAGTTTGATGGGAACATACATTGGTAATCTATAGGCCTGGGACATGATACACTCAATCCTAATAAGTATATAATCATGGTAGAACTAAATTACACCCATTATTTCTACATAATTATTGATTAGTGGATGGACCTTAGGTATGGGAACACTTTTGATAGCCTCCACTATGGTTAGGTAGACATAGTTATAAATAAATTACATATGGTTCCTATACTTAAAGATATGTGATTTGAATTAATGGTGGGAAATGGTAGTTTTTTACTTAGGAGACCAATTTATAATCCCTATAAATTTGATAGACACTAATAAGGCATATAGTAGATATGAAATCATATAAAATTACTTAGATGTCTTCTTTTTGATGGTAGTGAACTACTTAGCTAAGAAGACACTGATCAAACTCCAATTGGAGGGGTGAGGTTTTATTCCACCAATTAATGCACATAGGGGACCCAAATTTTGTTCACATAGGTGGTTAAAGGGAATTTAAATTCTCAATTTAATATAGTCATTATTACTCTAATGCCTTCCCTAAATTGGACTATTATGAACATACCTTCAAAGCCCCTAAAGATATGGGGTTTTTCATGCAACTAGTGTCTAAGAATAAAGTCTAGGTCATGATTGTTGGTCCTTTATTTGATTTTGGACAAGTCAACATGGGGATTTGGGAGATTATAGTAATTTTCAAAAGCTATATGATAAATATAAGCTACCTTCTTGGAATTTCCCTCACAGATGATACATTTTTTATCAATTCTACAATAAAAAAGATAGAAGCAAGGATGTCTATACAATGAAGTACCTTAAGATTTATAGCATTGTGGTGAAGGTTGGTCATCTGGACAATGACCAAGTCATAATGAATCTGACTCACCATGTCAATTCTCTACTACTCCTTTGTGATGGGATTTATCTCCTCCATCATGAAGAAGAGTTCATACTAATTCCTAATGCTTAAGGAACTTAGGGTTGTAATGTTTGACTTAGTGTCCTTAAATATTTTCCCCTCATTATCTGTTGACAAGTAGAGCTTGATCTCCTCCTTAAACTAATATCTGTGAATTAACATGGTTTCTACTTTTGAAAATTATTTACCGAGATAGTAAATTGTCTCTGTGAAAGCTTTGTTTTTATATTTACAAGCATAATCAAACTCTCCTTGGATTGAATTTTAACCAATTGAGTTTGCTTGGGTCACTTATATTTAGGGTTTAGTGTTTTAGAGATTTAATGGTATGATATATCCAGACTCTAGATCATATGTGCTTTATATTTGATTTGAACCTTTACCTTTATACCTTTGCATTTTTTAACACACAAGATCTTTCATTTTGTACTTTTTTTCTTGTGTGGCATCTATGTGGCATTGGTCTAGACCTTTCAAGGCATTTTTCATAAATGCATTTGAGCACTAGACATTAGTATTTAAAATGACTTCTTTTATTTTTCACCATCAAATTAAAATCTTATATTATCATGAGTCATTGATAGTAATCCATGCCCTTGAATATGATTAGCTCTTTTTTGTTTCGATCCCCATGGTTATGGTACTTGGCATCTTTTCACACCATACCATACTTCATATCTTACATCAATCACTTGTTGAATGAGAATTGGACACATGGTGAGATCACAAGCCTTTGAAAATTCATGAGCACCTTCATGCCATTGGATCATCCTCTAGTGACAAATCAAAAACTATCAGATCATCCTATCAGTTCTACCTTGAATGTGCTTTCACCATGCATCAATTTTGTGGGCTCTAAAGACTCCATTTAAAAGTCTTTGGGGGACTTGTGTCATTAGATCATCCTTAAGTAATGAAGAATGAACCATTGATCTTCAAAGATGCTCGAACTTTAAGTTACCATGTTATTAAAGTGGGACTTGGTCTTAATTTATTTAGGTTAAGGTTTATTAAATGTTTATTAAGTAAGAAGAAAAACATAGGCTAAGGGATTTAGGTCTATGTTTTTTGAATAATATAAAGGGGACCATGGATAAATGTTTTAAAAAAAAGTTTGTATTGTGTTTAATAATAAAAAATTATTCTTTGGGATAAAATATTTATGCTAAGCCTTATAATTCATGCTCAAAATGGGTTCAAAATTATATAATGGTCTAACATTAGCTAGATTTTTAATGTATTAACAAGCACATGAAAACCTTTGGTTAGATACTCTTTGCCTAATTTCTATATTTTAAAAGACATTTTAAAATGAGACTTAACATAAGTATTTAGTCTAAGGTTTAGGTAATTTAAACAACATGCAATGGGGACTTTAGGATATAGACTTAGGTTAAATTTATTTTACATATACTTATACCATAAAACCATTTCAGTCTTTACAGATTGAAAATTTCCAATGTTTGAGAATCTTTCAAACACTTCTCTTAACTTGTAAAGTAATTTATAATCCTTCCAAAAATATTTTGGAGTGTAGTTTTATCTTGAGTAGAATAATTTATTATCTTAAATTTTATGGTCTCATGAATGTCAAGTACATCCTCACAGGCATCAAATGACTATCATGTAAACATCAATTTTAAGTTAGTAAAGCTTTTAATTTGATGGGCTTAAAGTTGATAGTCACACAGTTGTCAGATACGTCTTCATGGACATCAAATGATGGTCATACAAACATCAATTTTAATATCATAAAATTATTTTGACCCAATATGAGAGTGCCACTTGGCACCTCTATTAGGCTTCCCAAGATCTTGGACCTGATTTAAAGTAACCATTGTAGGATCGCGATCCAAGAGTTTTCTCATGATTGGTTGCTTTGTTAGGTGGGACCCATTTGCCTCTGATCATAAAATGTAAGGGAATTTCATGTCAATCTTGTGAGCCCTCCATAATCCTTTAACTTTTCAACTATGCCTCACTCGATCTAATCGAGTCTTTATGATGAATCAAGAACCATTGATTGTGATCTCAGGGCTTGAATGTGATTGGCCATGGGCCAATATGCAGGATTACATTAGGATTTCCTCATGTTGCCTAATTATAAGGCCATGAATAAGTATCAAACTTTAGATCATCCATGATAAATTATATTTAAGTCAAAGATCGAGCTTTCCTCACTTCATTGGATCAAATGCCATGATAAAGTGAGGGTCATTGGATCCTACAAAAAGAAAGTAAGTTAAGTTAGGACCATAGTGATATTAAAATACTTAGGCTAAGGTTTTAAGACTAAGGTCTTAATTGTATTAATAAATATATGAATTCCATAAGATTAAAACATTAGGCTAAGTTATAAATCAAGGGACTGAGCTAACATAAGTGGACTCGAAGAACCAAAACATTAGCTAAGATGTTAAGACTACGGTCCCATTAGTATTAATAAATATAATGGGGCCTTAGGGTTAAAACATTAGGCTAAGTTAGGAAATATCAAAAGGACCCTAAATAATTAATATTAGTTAGGCATATAAGGAACTTTAAAGTGGAAAATAATAAAGGGGAATAAGCATTTTAGGCTAGGTTTTAGTCATGTTAAAAAACATGACTAAGCTTAAAATATGAGTTTTATACTTAGGTCCAAAAATGGATTTCCTATTAAAAATGTCCCCACTAATTTAGTTCTCACCAATATTCAAATTTAAACTGAGGGATTTTATAGAGTTTTTTAATTTGAGTTCTCAAGGACAAACACCATGGAACATGTAACTAAAATCCATAAAGACCATTCATTAGCATTGTTAGACAAAATTAAAGCAAAACAACACTAAGTAAAATTTATTTTAATAAAGTGGATGATCTTAGAATTATACAAATGATCTTATAATGCCACATTTTCATGTTTAATCTTTAGGTTTTCTCAAGGGTCCTAATTTTCAAAAATGAGGGTATGTTGGTCCCAATAATATCATCAGAGTCTAGTTCTTCTAAGGCATCATAATGGTTATATAAAAAATGCCCACTATTAGAATTTAAAAAATCATCAAATTATTTCCTCATAATAGGATCAACCTGATACTCTACTTCCTCCTACTCTTTGTACCTCATATGAGGGTTGTGAAAACATATGGGTGCATCCTATTGAGTAAGAAGTGGAATAACAGTTGGTTGTGAGTTTAAAAAACCATAAGAAGTAGGTAAAGGATCCTCAATAACATAGGATAAAACATTACCTAAAATAAGGGTGTTTAATACCTAGGATATTTTTATTATTTTCAGCACTTTATTCTTGTAAGGCTCTTTCTCAGCAAGGGCCTAGTCCTACGGGCCAATACTTGTTGATGGCTTTCCTCCTTTAGGATTTATTGTGCTTGAGTTCATAGATTTGGTGTGACTATTATTCTTTCCTAACATAGTCCAAACATCCTTAGATATATTTTTAATAGATTTTAGAGAGGGCTTATAAGGAGAGGATGAGTGGTTAGGTGCATTATTATGGGTTACCTAAAGGGGATAGTCTCAAATTTTATGGTTGGTGGCTTGGTAGTGAAAATAGGTGTTGGACAAGTTGATATATAGGACTCACTGAGAGTGTCCCACATCCCTTATTTGAATTTCCAAAAACTCCTTAAGGTCCTAGGAGAGGTCTACTTCTATACAAACATGATTTTATGTTCTAGTAGAGTAGAACTTATTTTTTTCGTGGTATAAAACCCAACCTATGGAGGAAGCTATCTAGTGAATAAAATCCTAACAAAGGAGCAAAAGACCTAGAAATTCTACCCAAATAGGGACTTTGAGATCAATGTGCTCCAAGACAACAAATTCTCATGTCTAAGCAGATAGAACCATGAGTGAATTTATAAAGTACCATGTGGGTGACTTATGGAAGATACCTCCTACATGGGAAGGGTCAATAAAATAGAATATAAAAAACCCTTGTCAAATTTTGGATTCTCTTAAGAGTTATGCCATGAGTTACTCAATGGGCTTGAACCTAGGACCTAAGCATAATTTTAGAGGGAATTTGAGTCATAAAATAACCTATCCAATAGAACTTTCCTATCCATTGAAAAGCTTAGTTAAATTCTAGAATGGGAAAAATAACATCAGGTTCTGAAGAGTTACCTTGTGGTAGACCTTCAAGACAAACTTCCTCAAGCACTTAGAGGGGGCCATTGCTCGACACTCTATAATTCTTCTCCATAGCTGAAATAACTAGGAGAGAATGAGAAGTAATTAAATAGGTTATCTTTTCCCAAAGATGATAAACCCTAAAAGGAAATAAATTCAAGTCCTGCATGTAACCTACCAAGGGCCATGGTATGAAACAAGCTGGAATGATTTTGTCATATTTTTAGGATATCATAAATCCTGTTATGTTTTAATTTAATAGATTTTTAGTGTATTTAAACCCATATTTTAAATTGGAGAATATTATTATGTTAGAATCAATATTATAAAGGATATAATAATAAGTTATTACTATTTTAATTATTTTTATAAATAATTCAACTATTGGTAAAAAATAATGAATAAATTTACTATTTTTCAGCTCTTATTTTTCATCTCCCAAATTTGGTACCAAAGCACATGAGAATATATTAAGGAATAGTGGGAATTTTAGAGAGATATATAATTTGAGATGAGACTCAATCACTATTATAATATTTTTGTAAGCTCCATTAATAACACGTATGCATGTATTCACATGCACACGCACACACGCACGCGTGCATGCGCATGCACACACACACACACACACACACACACACACACATAGAGAGAGAGAGAGAGAGAGAGAGAGAGAGAGAGAGAGAGAGAGAGAGAGAGAGAGAGAGAGAGAGAGAGAGAGAGAGAGAGAGAGAGAGAGAGAGAGAGTAAAAACAAAATCTTTCCTATGTAAATTTTGTTTTTTTCTAACCAAAGAAGCTTCCAAATATGAGTGTGAATATTATTATAGAGATGTGAAGGTTGAGAGTTAAAAAATTTCATAAAATATAAGGCTCATAAAAAATAAAATTAAATCCCAACCCTCCAACCTAATAGAAGGGCCAAACAATCCATAGCTACTATGGTACCATAAAATCCATCTAATTGACAATAGAGAAAATATCAAAGTTCCATTCATAAAGGAAACACACATGTTTTTAAAAATAATGTAAAATACAATAAGGGAGGAGGAGATGCAACATATAAAAGGCATATAAAAGGAGGCATGAAGGATTAATTGTAGCTCCCAAATTAAAATTTCAAAACAAATAATTAAATTCCTAGGAAGAGGTGTCATTCCTACATGAAACACATCTCAGACCTTCATGTACAAGTTTTTTATTGGATTATTATTTTTATTAAAAATTTTGGCCAAATGTTATATATTTTATTAGAATACAAGTATGAACTTATATTTTATTAAAACAAATTTAAAATTGTAATTTTTTACTTAATACTTTAGTCTAAATTATAATTAATTTAGAATATGTAAAAATCTAAAGCCCAAAATTATAAATATTTGTATTGATTTCTATATTTTCAATCTCCATAAATTATTTAGATTAATTTTCTACAACTATTATAAATTTTCCAATTTAATTATTTTCTTGACTCACTTCCTAGAATTCTAATCATGCGATCTCTAGAGCTTTGGGTCAAATTTTTAACTAAAAATTTATGAGATTTATTAAAATTTTAATATCAAAAAATTTCTATAATTATTTTTCATAGATATTTTATTTTTTTCAATAAAATTTATATTTTTTATGTTTTACCTTTAGGAGCTCCAAATAACTAAATTAATTATATATCTCGTAAACCAACAGGAGTTTAAGATTGAAAATTTTCCACATTGTTTAATATTACATAAAAATATTTTTATAAATTATTTTATTTTAATCCTCTTAAAATATGAATTTTAAATGTTTATGTGAAATTTTGAGTGAAAAAAAAATCTAAAATAGAGATTTAAAAATATCATATATTAGCTTTTCATATAAATAATTTCTCTAGTTCACTCTTATGATAAATTTCATTATGTTAAACTATTATATCTAAAACCTAACATAGATAAAATAATGGCATATGGGTCATTTTCCATATAAATATTTGGGTAGAATTAATGTTCAAATAATTCCATTAAATATTCCCTTAATTTTTCATTTACCACTATTGCTCGACATAAATCTTGAAAGTTAAAAAATCAAAGTATATATGGAATTTATGCCCACTTAAAATAAATTACTTATAAAAAATTTTCATTTATATGATGAATCCATTTCACATAATTTCTACACACCACATACCACACTTATCTTATGTGATTTAACATCTCTTTCATATACAACCAAGTATATATAAAGGATGAGATTTTTCCACATAATGATGAGTATATAAAAGGTCACATATATCGATAGATTTTGTATATCTAATTGAAATTATATATAAATGAAATCCTTTTGGAATGATAATAAACCAATCCATCTCCCTTATACAACTTATTCAAAATGAATAGAAATGGTCCAATATTTATTTTTCTAGATACACAACTTCTTCATGGTGATAACTATGCAACTTGGAAAACCAACATGAAAATTGATCTAAAATTTTAATATCTCAATGCATTTGTATAATGGAAAACTCAAGCAACATGCCTTTTACACTGACCACCAATAGAGGTTTTAATAATATAAACACAAGGAAAAGTTGATCATTATATTTAGGTTATTAGATGAGGTATATAATCATATCAAAAATGTTATTACATTCAAATACACTTGAGAAAAAATTATTATTATTATATATGAAAAGAAGATTAAATATACCATCCTACATATACATAATTAGATTCATTATCTTAAGTTGAATCCAAAAAAAAAATTGAAGATTTATTCATCATGTTGTAATAATATGATCCTCACTCCAAGCATTATAAGAGAATGTGTTAAATTCTTCCCTAGTACCCATCATATTAAGAGCACTACCACCATCATAAAATATCTTTGTGACATCTCCAAATATACTATATATTAAACCATACTTTTAAATTTTGGTTAATATGTTGTGACATATTTATTCATGGGGTAGGATTAATCTACGCTTATCTTATCTCAATAGACTCATATTCACATTAAGTTAAATAAAATAGAGCTTATAAATACTTAATGTCTTGATTAGTGACCAATGATAAATAATATATAATAATAGGGTTTCTTGTAACACAAGGTCAAGAGGAAAGGGTTCCAAATCCTAGGCCTATGGCATAAGGGAATAACTCCCACTAGGTCTCCTATATAGGTAATATAAAAGTAAATTAAATTGGTTTAAGTGTGAAAATAAGGTAAACTAAATAAAGGGGTAAAGGTTTATAATTTTCATAATTAGTGAGGTGCCTATTCAACCAGGTGGGATCTAGGAACCTAAAATAGAATATGAAAACTCTTATAAATCCTATAGCTACACAAATATTAGGTTTAGAGAGAACATAGATAAATATACACAAAAATTCATTCACTAATTAACAAGAAACATCTAATATACTAAATAATAAAATAAAGAGTATATGATGATAATATACTTACCTTAGAGTTGACATGTTGAGCATCAATATCACCTTGGGTCAATGGATATTTTCAAGAGATTTTTTGGGTTGAAGACTTTAAATGGTTGGATAAAGACCTAATAAATCCCAATGACTCCTATTTAATCTCCAAATTCTACCATGACATAAACTTTATTCAAGATGAGGTTATACCTCTATCTCCTCTAAATATGACATAGGTCATAAGTTCAAGGAAAATCATAGTGAATATAGTGTATATGATATGACATGAATGAACTAAGTGAATGATATTTTCCGATGAAAATATAGTTAAAAGGATTTGGATGATACAAAATGACATCATCCAAGTTGACACACTATAAATGTGTAAATTCAGGGTTATAACTACATTGAGCTAAATAATACAATACAATAAATGGAAAGGTGATAAATAGATGGTACCATCTTGGATGATGTTTTATGATATAAGTAAAATGGAACAACTAAAGAGGATATAAAAGAATGCAATAAGTGTTAGGATAACCTGAATAATATATACTAATGATATAAATAATGTAATCATGGAATAGCAATAACATCTCTCATAAAGTACTAAGATCTTAACCCATCCCATTCTTGGTGCACCTTTTTAGGCATACACATAGGGAGATTGATTCTTGAAAATTAATTTTTAATAGAAATCATCAACATGTGACAAAGTGAAAAATATTGCGTATACATATTTCCAAATCGAAGCTCATCACATGTCACAATAGGGTAACATGGGATCATGCTTTGGGAAAGAACATAGTAAAATAATAAATGAGTGAATTTAAATAAAATCACTAAAATAATAAAAATTATATGAAAGTAAATACAATTAAAATATGTACCTTTAGTTACCTTGTTGATCGTAGAGAATGGTGCATGTGTCATAAGTGATGAAAAAGTGACCAACTTGCAAAGTTAGAGTCAGATCTAAAAATAAGATAAAATCCCATTATTTTACAAAAATATTCTCTTAGCACCTACAAATTATCTATCTCACTAGGATTCTAATGCTTATTTTAGTTCATGAAAAGGGACTATAGAATGAATATATGGGTGAACATAATGTTTTGGTGAATCAATTAAAGCTTCAAAATGATGATTCTAAGTATGATGTTGTAATGTGATGTTCATTTTATTATTAAATATAAAAAATGATCAAATTCATGGTCAAAAATAAAAAATGTAACTGAAAATAGATGAAATATTAAGTTTGGATATATATATATATATATATATATATATATATATATATATATATATATATATATATATATATATATATATAATCTACAAATAAAGACATGAAGAATAATGTAAGACATTCCACAAATTATTAGTCATGTACAAGATTATAAGAAAATAAAATATCAATGTAAGAATAATCAAACAAAGATATGTGAAAAATAAAATGTGATCTCATGTTAAGTTAAACAAAATGAACACGTCAATGATGTAAAATAATTTGTATTTAAAATGTGAGATAAGCATGTGAATTCAAACATCAATAAAAATATAAAATTAATAATTGTAAAATTTATTATGTAAGAAAATTTAAATCTAAAATAATCAAACAAGAAAAAAAATGAAAAATGAAAATCTCTAAGGAATGATAATTAAAACATAGTGCTTGCTCTAAAATTTTATGTAGGAAATCAAAACCACTTAATGACAATAATGAAATTGATATGGTGTGGAGAGTAATGAGTATGGGATATTGTGAATAAATCTTGGCCCTATTTGAGGTCTTATAATGTAAGCCAAAAATTGAAAATCCTAGAGGCATTAAAAGGTGTAATGATGTGGTATCACTTGGTGTTTGTGATAATGTCTTGAATGTCTTATACTATAACTCATAAATGAAAAATGATGTGATCAACTAAAATCAATATATAACAACATAATATTATGGGAAAATATGATGTAAATAAGGAACACAGTGCACCACATGGGTGATGTGAAGATCTTTAGTGGGATTTAGACACTCTAAACAAGTAGGAAAGGCTAAGAACTAACAACATCAAGGACCTAGGTTTAGGTGATAATATAGCACCTTAGTCTTATACACTTGAAAAATTTAGACCTTGGTTGTTTATCTCAATTATAAATATTTCCCACTTCTAAAAGTCTCACATTTACTCTCTCTCTTTCCCTTTAGCCTATCTCTTAGTCCATCCAGTCTTATATTGATGACCTAGGATTTCTATCTTACCTAAAATGCTTAAAACCTTCTAATATTATGCCTCTAGAAGCTCTAGACCTATACCTAGTTTTATACTTCTCAAACACTTGCATCCCAATCAGACACCTATGTCCACATAAGTGTCCTTACATGATCCAAGTGTCCAGTGCCTTAAATTCATGTAATTTTCAAATGAAACATATCCTAATGGTTAGCCTAAGTTTTATTATGAAATATATTCTTGAAAAGGTTTGGTATAGATATAATATCAGTCCTCATTCATTCCTCACCTATCATAGACCTAGATTCATACCAAAAATAATTCAAAGAGAATTAAATGGAGTAAAGCTTACCTATTTTATCTTATTTCTATAAAAATCATAGGGACATCACATCTTCAATTTTTAAATACTGAATGACTATCATAAGAGATATATTTTTCATGTTACAAGCTAGGCCAATATTGCACTTTCTGATCACATATTGCATAGATTCATAAACAAGCCAATATATAGGGGATAACTACATAATTTTGATGCCCTCTTCAAAGTATTGGCTATGTATGAAATGATCATTGATAAAGGTATCTTTTGGGAAGCTTAACACCATGTGTCTATTAACCCTTTTTTTCTCTCACCCACTATAAAGATGAAAAAATAAGGTTTTATCATTTGATAAGGAGTGATAGTCCATGACCAAAATCTAAATACACCAAAGTAAAGATGACAATGAACCTAGAAGAATCCATGGATTTTCATCTTATTTCATTAATTATTTTAGTACTAGATACTTGCATCTGATCTAGAAAAATGCATTGATTAAACCATCCAAAGTTGGTGTAAGTGTCTAAAGCTATAGAGATACTTAATCTAGAATTTGGTGATTATTATAGAGTATTTTTCAAGTCTACTTGATACTTGTTATAGATCTAGATATTTATCAACATTAGAACCATTTAAATATATTTTTTTCATTATCATTACAATATCTAACATATTTTTACTATCCAAATTTATCATATATCATCATCATAAATTTAGGATATGATCTATCTAATTTTTTTAATTAATTGGCCTATTATAGATCTATTTATCACCCATGTGATTATTTATTTTTATATTATTAAAGATTTCTACCCATAGAAATATCCACATCCAATTTATGGTTAAATATTTGGTGAAATTGACCTCTCTATTTATTGAACTAGACCTTAGTTTATTAGGGTTTTCTTACAAAATATTTCAGGTACTCATGTTTATTTTTTAGATTTGATATATCATATGGGCCTATCTTAAAGCATGATTATTTATCTTATTTCTCTAGGTATTTTGATTTCATTATTTATAATTGGGTGAAAATTTAGGGAGTTCCTTAGGCAAGGCCTTACAAATCCCCACCCTTTAGTTCATTTCTTTAATATTCTTGATGGTTAATGTATTGCATATGAAGATGTTATGGAAAATCAGAAACAAGATAACACCTCTTATTTTGATGATAACTATGACAATGAAAAAACTAATTATGAAAATACAAGAATAAATGGTGATGATCATAGTGCTATTTCATATGGTTATGAGTATAATGATATTCCTCTTAGGTATATGGACACTAATTCTATGGATCATTATCTTTCAAATTATGAAGGGTCTAAAAATTAAAAAAAGATAACTTTTTTTAGTTCTTTACAAAAGGATGATACAATAGATAAGAAATAAGTTATCATTCATAATGTTTCAAGTCAAAATTTTGCATCCGTACATTCTCTAGATATATCAAAAATTGAATGCTCCTCTTCTACTTCCAATGGTGAAAATGTTGAAAACATTAAATGAGTCTCTCCTTTTTCCAATGAGGAAAATTGTGAAGAAATTGATTGTGTTCCTTATTTTAAAAGTGATGTTAATGTCAAAATCTTATCCCTTATTTGGATCACTCAAGGGAAAATAATGAAATTGCTTTTCTTTCTCTAAATGGTAACGAGAAAAATGCATGTGTTCCTTCCTCTTCTCTCTTTCTTGAACATAAAAATTCAAATGCATGTCTAAATCCTAACAAAATAATTATTAAATATGCATTTTTTTAATATATGGCTAAATTTATAAGCATATTGGATTCGTCTCTCTCAAATTTCAAGTCTTTTAAATCAAATCAACTCTAAAGTAACATTTCACTTTCTCTCCCTTATTTGAAAATTACAAGTTAAAGTTAAAATTGCATTCTTCCATTTCTTGCTATCAAAAATGATGTAGAAAATGTATATTTTCCTCCCTCCTTTGATTTTTTTTATAAAAAGGATAATTTGTTTATAATTAAAATTATTTTACCTTATATTATTGTATGTCACAAAATTTCAAGTAATATAACACCTTGACATGATAATGATATCAACCTTCATCATATTCACAAAGACATAATTTCCTCTTTACTTAATTTTTTAAAACCATGTGATGGTCCTATTTTAGAGGGTTTAAAGAGTCTATCATTCCTATGTTTCACATGAATGAAAATTTACAACCTCTAATCAAATCCTCCACCTCTATACCATTATCTACTTGTGATATTCTATCTATTATTACTACCATGGTGGATTTTTAACAATAAGTAAATTCCTTTAAATTTTAAGTTTCTTATCATGAGGCTACTTTAAGGAGAATATGCTTGACGAAAAACCTCTTACTCAAGATGTGTTTGAATTTCCTTACCCTTCACAATTTATCATGCATAATTTCTCCTACTTAAATGTTCAAGGAGATCCTGCTACACATTTGAAATAATATATATTTTCTTTTTAACATTGGGATAATGATGGACACATTTTTTTAAAGGATTTCCATTGAATTTTAACTCAAAAAGATCTTGATTGGTCTTATAAAATCCCAAATGGTTCCTTTTCAACATAAAAATAAGCTGAATATTTTTCTTATCAAATTTTCATTGATATACCTTACCTAAGTTACCATTGGAATATTTTAAAATATTAACACAAAAATATAATGATCCATTCAAGACTATCCTATCAAATTTAAGGATATATTATATTCCTTAAACTATACCCCCTTAGATTTACAAATAAAAATTATATTTAGTAGGGGTCTTCTTTCTCATCTTATAGAGAGAATTGCACAATCCATTTAATTCATTCAAAACTTTATATTAGCATGTACATAAATATGCATGTGATTTAATGAATATTAAAACTAAATTACCTATTTCTCCACCTAAATGCAAACATGGTATAAATAGCATTTTCAAAGAAAAAAAGTAAACAAGAAAACTAAGATGGGTCATGAACCACTTCAAAAACCCTCTATAGAACCAATAGTGCATGATAAAGTAAAAATAGTAAAGATATTAAATAAATTAAATGAGTATAATTATTGAATACATCCTACACCTAAACTATATGCCACTATAAAAAATTCAACCACTTCAATTTGATTGCTACAAAGATAGACCACATGATATATTGTGAAAATTATTGGATAAATGCATGATAAATCTTCTTCCAAATTCTCATTACCCCACCAAAAAAAAATTAAAAGGTTAAATGAAAACACATTTTCACTTAATATGGTACAAATGGGCACCGAGATAATTATTATTTTTCTCTTGACCAAAAGCTTACACATTTCGCTGATCAAAAAATTATTACATTTCAAAAAGACATATCTAGACCTATTTCACATACTTATTTTAGAGGTTATTCTAAGAGGGTTGAGATATCCCATGCTACTCCTTTTGAGCAATATTTGGTACATGGACCTTCACATAATATGACCACTAGCAGAAACCCATATCATATTTCACCCTCTCCCAAGATTGTTCTATCTCACATTGATCTTAACAAAGAACCATTGGTAGATTGGGTCCTTCATAAAGGAAAACATGGAGAAGGTGAACCTACATAATAGATATGGGTACCTAAATAGATACATATTAATTCACATGATATTTTTATAAATACTTTAAAACCAGTAATAGAAATAAAATAGATAGTTTCATTACCACATGATCATTATAGTAGAGCTTTCTTATTTCCATCCAGATTTCATTACATACAATGATTTATTTATTACCACTACAATGCAAGATTTTAATTAAATTGAAATATTTTTAATAAAATTTACCATATCCAAACATAAATTATGGAAACAAATGAAATTAGCATAGACATAATGAATAAATAACTAAAAGTACACTTTCATGGAAGCAAGGATACCAAATACAAATGTACCAAAAGACTATGATCTAATTCTAAAAATATAATACACACCATATTTAGATATCAAATCACTTAAATATGTTCCTATTATTACTAATTCAAGGAAACCACATAGTATTTTTTCATTTACATTGAAAAATATTGCACCTATACATCCTCCTTGATAGTACCACTTGTTTACTGCCCTAGGTACCAAGTGGGTAGATACCTATGAGAATACAGTGGATGATTTCATATGATTATATTTCTAATTTAAAATATTCAAATATACCGAATCGAAAAATTCTAAAATTCTAAAATGTTTTTGGCATCTACATATTCTATTTTTTCTTTGGCATCTATGTGTTAGTTCCATGTTGATGAATAGCATATTGGTTACTTATAAATACACATGAGTTTCACAATTATATTTGAGTGTGATATAGGCATACATAGATACATGATTTATAAAATTATGGATGTTGGGCATTTCCTCTTATAATGTCACCAAGACATTGGGGTCATCCACCTTCTTTGATCATAATTCATCCATGTTATATCATTTTATGGTCACTTTACATTATATTGTTTGAGATTATGAACTTACACATGCCTTTATCCATGCTTACATATTTCACACCCTACTTGATATTATATGTACTTGACATTTTTTTCTAACACATTTTACCAATGGGCTAGTGTTTTATGTTTATGTTGATTTCTTATGCTTTCATTATTGCACTTCCTTAATTATTTTTCCATGTTATTATCTTGTTTGTTTAATAATTTGAATATGCTCCATTTTTTGTGGCACCTATGCCTTTTTTTTATCCTTTAAAATTTTAATATGTCAATGGTTATTATAAATTAACATTTGAATATGCCATTTTTTACTTTATGGACATTTGACTAATTCATGTCCCTTTGATTATGCAACATTTTAACATGCCCTTTATTTGTTGTCTCCTTGCATGATTGTCTATTGACTTGATTTTGAGTTCTCTTATGTGTGTGATTTGTTTCTTGTTGATATTGTAGTGTGTTATACTATTTTTTAAACAAAGGTCAAAAATCTAAAATGAGTCAAAATTGGTCAAAGTCATTTTTGCTCAAGTCAAAATTCCTATTCTAATTCTTTTATTTCTACAAAGTGAAGGTTAGTAAAGGAAATGACACAAATTTGTTTAATTCCTTTTTCCTTGTCATAATTCAATAACCTATCAAACACATGAAATTTTTTTGTCACTTGTTTAGCAAGCCATAAAAACCTGACAGGGGCTCAAAAACATATCAGATCCTGATAGACTTATGAGCAGGCCCCTTGAAAAATGATATAGGTTTGTGTATTTATCAGATTCCTCTATTGTCTAGAACATATATGTAATATTCTACCTTATTTATCAATATTCCATGCTCCACTCACTTTATTGTCAGAATTTTGGGTCTTGACACTAGTTTATGCACCTTAAAAAATATGGCATTACTCTAGTTATTGCCATTACATGTACAAGTCTTTTGAATTATGCTTTAAAATGTATCCATTTATTTTAGTTTGTTCACAATTTTCTCCTTGTTCCTTACATTTTCTATCCCTCTTTACCCATCTTAAAAATCTTTCCTTCCCATGATCATTGGCATTTTAGGGTTCTTCATTTTGGCTCATTACTAATAACAAGGAGCTAGGGTTTCTATTATTTGACTTGGCATAAAGATACATAGTTTTATTAAGATTTTTTGATCAACTTTATTAAGGTTATTATATATTATTATTCATCATTAATTCAATATTTATGATATTAACACTACTCACAAACCATCTAGACTCAGAGTTTCCCAAAAACACATAGCATAATTCAAATTCTCTTTATGCATTTATAAATATTTGTCACTAGTTCATACAACTCTCAAACATTGACCTATTATTGAATAATATTAGTGTCAATATTTTATTTCCTTCATCAGTGTACTGTAATCTTGGTTTTTACATTCACCAAACTCTGAACCTTATTCAAACCTTCATCAGACTCCACATTTACTTGGAACATTATTAGACTCTAATATACTATTTGACACCTTCACAAATGCTGACCATACTTGGGATGTAGGTGGATTTCATAGTCTACTCAAACATATTATATATCATTTCCCTCTATTAGATAGATCCATAGACTCTACCTTCTACATAAATAGACCTCATAATCCATTACTTACATAAGCATACCTAGTTTACCACTCTCTTCATAGCATCAAATTGAGTTCCTATTCCTTTTATAGGTAGTTATACTTCATCATATGTAAAAATTTAGGAATCTAATCAAATATAATTTGAATAAAAAACCTTGAATAAGACTACTCCCAAAAAAGGGTCCCTAATCAGAAGAAGATATAAACATGAATGATCAATTTTTATGAACTGTTCCACCCTCATACCTATATTCAAATGTTGAGGAAATAATAGATATTGATCTAGGTGACATCAACATGGAATATTTATTTTATAGAATAAGTGGGGTCCATAATATAAATTATGGTTAAATCATCCATGATAGTGGACTAGGTCAAGCAACTACCTTCCCAATTTTTGTACAATGCCCATAATTAGTCCTAATAATGGATAAGCATTATGATGTAGATAAAAGAGAAGTCAATAATATAAAATGATAATATATGTTTTTATTTGGATTAAAACATATTTATCACCTGATATAATTACCTAATATATAAGTATTTGTTAATTTAACCTGAACATCTACTCAATAATTTTAAGATTCCAATACTCGATCATGTTTTAAGTGGGTCAAAAAACAAAGATTAAAAAAACCAAATCATATAAAAACAAGACTTAATAAAAATATTTCCATGTTTGAATTCATGAATGAATTCAATTACATAATAACACTCTTGGATAGAGTAGTAAGGATCCTAGTTTCAAGAAATTTTCAAACATGGATGTATAAATACATATGGATCATTCACCAAAATAAATAGTACATCAATTTAGAAAAAAATATTAATGATTTTATTAATAAAATGATAATATAGGTCAATACCACTTCTAAATTATACATTAACTCTTATCTCATATATGTTTTCTCTAGGATAAGATTATACAATGACTTGAATACATTAGGTGACATGCAAACTACAAAGATATATGATTTTTAGCCTCATATCACTTGAATGAAAGTGTGCATCTTTTTTTTAGGGTAAATTATGCCTTTTTCAATATTTAATTCAAACATTTTAATCAAAATTATACAACTTGAGGATATCAATCCAAGCTTCTACAACAATTTCTATATGGGGATACTAGTTCATAAAATTCTCAAATCTCACTTATTTGATAATTTATGGTTGTGAATTTCTCTATACATGATTTCAAGGTATGTAGACAAAAAATGGGCCTTGATGGAATTATTAAGTAATTTTATTGAGACACATAATCTCTTGTTTAGCAAGCACAACTCTAGAATAAAGTTTCCCATTTTTATTGGTCAGTACACTTGTGCCTCCTTGGCTAAAGAGAAATTAACCAATGAAGAAATGATTTGAGTCAACATCAATCATTATAAATCAGATCTTATTGTAATGTCAGATGACTAATTCAAAATATTCTTTGTTATTCATATCAACATGTGTACCACTTTGAAAACTTTTGGATGAATTGTGATGATGAGAAAGATGTGAGAATCCATGATTTCTTGTGATTCACTTTGGAACAAGTCATTGAATTTGACATATTATAAATAAAAATAATATAATATATGATTAATATGTATTGGACCACATTTATGATAAAGAAAGAATTGAATTGAAACCTCTTTTGAAAGTAGATTGCCACAAAAAAGACCTCACTCATTGATAATAACAAGGTTGTGTTGAATAGGACTCTCAAAAGGTTTAAAACTAAAGGTATTAATGCTAATAAAGTGGTATGTCCTCTTCTCATGAATTATATTGAATTGGGAAGTGTTCATAAATAACATCAAGTAGAAATAGGAGCATCTTCACTAGCAAGAATTATCAAAGAATTAGAATAAATTGAGGTATAAATAAAAGTTGAGGTCATCATAGAAGTTATTCCATTGCAAAAGCCACTCAAGATTGAAATAAGAAGGCTAGGTGAAAATTTCTCTACTAATCCTAGCATTTTAATTTCGTATTAAATTACCCCTGATAGTCTTCCTTAGTCCTAAACCTTGGTAACCAATACTAAACAATAGTTCATAACTACATATACATCCTTACTATGTCCATCCTCTACTCCTTCTCATCTTGATACTTTATTACCTTTTATTATTTTTAAAAATATTAAATTGCATCTTATATATTCTACCAAAATCCAATTGATACATTGGAAAAAATAGAAGGTGATGTTTTACTAGAAAAGTCTCAAGCCTTACAAACCCCTCTTCTTCCCCTTGAAAATAAAAATAATTATAAAACTACCCTTTTGAAAAAAAATTCCTAGTATAGAAGTCCTTGATTGATTGAATGTGATAGTAAAGAAAACAAATATTTAACAACCACATGAGATTGATTTCAACATTTTGACAATTATTCCTCCTCATGTAGTCAAGAAGCCCAATATACTTTCCATAATAGTCATAGATTAGAAAGGAAATAGATATGTAGATTCAAAAGTTCCTCCTATTGAGAATGATAAAAATGATGATGATTTAGATTATAATATAAAAAAGGTACACTTGGGAATATTTAAAAGATAAGGTGTGAAATAAAATGTAAAATTTATAATTATCACATTATTTGAAAAAATGGACCAAGACAAAGTAGCCAAGGAACAACTCATAGAAAAGGTTGAGAAATTAACATCAGTAGTCCAGAAATGGGTAAGTTTGATTCAATATTCCTCTTTAGTTATTCATCAAATATTAGATACTAAAACACTAAACGTAGTAGAATAAATTGGTCATATGCGCAAGGTGACAAAAGAATGGTCCAAGAAAATTATATATCAACGTGCCACTAATATTCATATAATGATGACCATGTGTTATAATATAAAATTACAATATGATCACAAAATTGAATCTGAAGACAAGTATGCTGAGGAGACACATAAATGGAAAGGATTTCTTCCCAAGTTAGAAGTTTTCTCCTATACTTGTCTAGATGATCTCATCTAAGAGGTTATTAAAACCTCACTAAATTTGTAGGGGATGCTAAGTTTAGGATTCATATTTTCAATTAAATTATGAAAAAATCTAATGAATCTAAGCTAATAGGAGGTGATACTCTTCTTGAAATAATGGGAGGAGTAGGAAAATTTAATTGCATATTCATTGGTGATCATGGGAAAATGATTTTTGATGAGACCATAATTAATTAGTTCAAAAAAATATCAAGGATATCCTAACACTAAAATATACATTTAATTATGTTTAAATTCATATGTTTATCAAATATTATAATAAATTGAATAATCTCAATACAATGTTAAAAAGACTTCAAGGAATAACTCAGAAGATGATATACGTGCATTGTGATGTAGAGATAGTTTTCACATATTCAGATGGTCTAGATAAAGATAAAGTACTAGAAATCCTAAATTTTTTGATTAATACTAGGATAATAATTCATTACCACATAAAGAGAAGATACATATCATCCTTAGTGAAAAATAATAAGAATAGTTTGTCATCTAATTTTGACTAGTTTCCTACTCAAAACTTTTTGAGTCATTCTCACAATTTTTAATTGCATATTTTTTAATATTAATTTGCACATTATATGTCATGTGAATATAATAGGTTTTGTTTTCAATTTTTACTTAATAAAAATATTCCAACACATTTTTTTAATTTTAGAAAATTTTCTATTATACTTTTTCAAGTCATGCAAAAACACACCAACACATTTTTTACAAGTTATAAAAATTGCCTAATCTGGTTTTACAGGTTTTTAAGATGTGAAAAATTTGATATTAAATTTTTATAATCTTATAAAAGGAATAAAATATTTTTATACATTATAACCACCCATTTAAACCTATAAATACATGTTTGGGGCTTATTTTTAAGGGCTCTTAATAGTTACACTTTTTTTTTATCAAAACAGAGAAAGAGGAGATTGTATTTTTAGCTCGATAAGAATCAATATAAGGGAAAAAATTTCAAACTTTATGTTCAAAATATCTTCATGGATAATTTATGTGTGTACATCCATATATATATGATTATTTTATTTCAAAATGTTATTTATATTATGGTTAAATATTCAAAACACATGGATTTTGTTGTAGAATTTATTCTTTGAATCTACATTCTTAATTTGTTCAAATAATGAAACCTTGGCGGTGAAAATAGATATTTTAAAAATTTTATAGAAGGAAATACAAAATATTTTTCATATTCTTATTATCAATAGTACATATTTATTTTTTTGTATGTTGTATGTTCTTATGAACATGGTAGGAAATGAGAAAGGTTTCCTTTTACTGAAGGCACCCTCCTTTTTTATGTTTCCAATAACACTCAAAATTTGGCCTACTAGATTTTTTATTATTTTAATTTTATATAGATATTTATTTTCTATGTCACTCCTCCATATTCTCATTCTACCAAATTTTCATATTTTATGTGTAAAAGTACTACCCCACTACAAACCATTTTTGTTGTGAAAAGTTTCCTTTACTTCATCATTTTTATTTTTTAATAAATGTATCTCAATATTCTAATAGGAGAGGGAATATATCCTATGACTATTGAAGAAAAATATTCATTTGTCCCCTAAACAAATTTTCATGCCAATAGTTTTTATCACCCATAATGGGGCATGTTTATGAAACTCTCATTCAACCCACAATCTGAGATTATTATTTATATGAATTTATCATCAACTCAAGGACCACCTTATCAACCTAACCTAGATTTGAAATAGTCTACACAATTATATATTCCTTCACATATCAAACAACTTGCTTAGGATTCTGATGAAGTGTTTATAACTGAATTTCAAATGATTATGATAATATTGAAGCAAGAATTAGATCATGGAAAAATAGTGAAAATAATGATTGCAGTAGATAAGTCCATAGAGATCATCAATAATTTTAAAATTATAAATTTCATTTATGACCATTTTAGATATTCAAAATCTTGATCATCAACCTAGTTTAGATTGGACATAAGCTACAGAGGAAAATTTGGCTTTATGTTTTCATTAATTTTCTTGGGATATTAGAACAAGTCTTGTTCATTTTTAAACTCTTATTAGATAATAAAATGAATAAGAAGACCATGACACCATTATTTGAAAAACTAATGAAATTGTTTCAAAGAGACAAGTAAGAAATTTTTTTAGAAGAGTAACTCATATAGCATATCAAATAAGATCTATAGTAAGAGATACATCTAATGAGCATTCAGAAAGTTTAATCACCAGTAATTAAATAAAATATATATTGGTTAAGTGAAACATAGGAAGATATATCATCATATTTGAGAGCATTTTCATGGGACAATATAACTAGGTCAATGTAGTTTCAAAGAGTTGTTGAAATATTAGAATAAGAAGAATATTGTGTTACCTTAGCACAAACATCTAAATAAATAGCCACATAAATTGCATGACAAAGAAGACAACCTCAAAGAGTACTTAAAATTTAACTTGCACATCAATAATAGTACTATTACTCCCAAACTAGAAAAAAAAAATATTCACTAGAGTTCTTAAATTAAAGGGTGAATTTGATCCTTTTTATTCATTACAAGAAGCTTATAATTTAAAATTGAATCCTAAACAAAAGAATGATTCAATAAATTAGTCATTATTCCCACAAATCTAAATAAAGGTAAATAATCATAAGTCAATACCTTATCTTGTAAAGTGTTGTTATCCCATTACAAGCAGTCTTTCTAATCATGGCTTAGCCATGTGTAATGTAATTGGTCCATTGGCTTTGGAATAGTTTCATGAAAATTTAAAAGGTTTTCTAAAGATTTTTCCAAAATTCCTAAGTGATGGTAAGTAGAATCCAAATGAATAAATTTTTTAGTCCTCTATATCATGTGTAATTTTAGGTCTTAAATACGAAGATACCATAGTAAGGTTATTCATTAAAAATCCCCAAAATTGAGTAGTAAATTGGTTTTATTATCTTCCTCTATGAACCACTACCAATTAGAATGATATAAAAACTAAGTTTAATAAGAAATTCAAATTAGTAGAGGATTCACATGTTTTATAATCTCAATTCACTCAAATAAAGAAAGAAGCTTATGAACCCATGAGAGATTTTATAGATAAATTTAACATTCTACTTCATAAATACCAACAAATTCTAAACTAATAGATGAAAATAAAAATATGCTTCTTTATCAATTCTCAATTTATATATGTTGGTGTAGTCTACCCAACCCACTCCCCTCCCCAATCTTATAATCCCCTAAGATTCCTAAATCCCCCTTGAGGTCCCCCCAAAGCATCCCTTCCCCCAGGAGAAAGGTAGGAAGCACTTGAGGATGATTTTCTATGATAAAGAAGTTGAGGGTCCCAAGAATCATACTAGAGTAAAGTCCTAAAAATATAAGTCTGGCATCCTAGAAAAGGATAATTATATTGCAGAGGACACCCAAGAGGTTCCCCCCAATTAATATGTTTTTTGTGTCTATTCTCAATTTTTATTATTAACCTTTTTATTTTGGTCATTCAACCATTTGGGGTCTGGTTATAACTCTTTATCTCACTTTTTGTTGTTCTAGTTCCCTATACATCTTGGGTTTACCTTATCAAATAAAAAAATTCTCAATTTCCAAAAATGAGTTATTAGTTGAGAAAGGATAGATTAGTTGACTTGAATGTGACTCATATTTTATCTATTGATGTAAAATATTATATATAACAAATGGTAAAATAAAGGTAAGTAATAGAGTTCAAGTTAGTATTATACTAAACAACTTTTACAAAAAATGGCTAATGATATATATTTTTTGAAAAACCAACTACCTCAAAAAACCATCACTACTCCTTACCAAGATATTCCCAAAAGAAATTATGTTCCTTTTCAAGGTAATCATCCTCAATTTCAATATCTTCAGTAGAATCTTTCACTATATGCTCCTCCTCATTCAAACACAAATCCTCTAGTAAATGTTGTTTTATAAATATAAAAAATATTTGGCTATGAATATATTAAAGAAGAAAATGAATCACAAAATCTAGATCCTCAAGAATGTGAAATTTAAGAACTTGGTGGTGACTCTACAAAAGTATTCACGAAATGTAGTTTAAATGAAGATGATTATGAGTATAATGTAAAAGACATGAAAATTCAATAATTTTAAACATTCAAAAGATCATAGAATAAGAAAAACAACAAAGTTATAGATAAGAAGAAACTACCAAAGTCATCCTTCTATAAGGAACATTACCTCTTGTTCAAATGTAAGGAAAACAACCAACGAATAAAATAGATGAGTCCTTTAAAGCTACCATTATTAGTTATTCAAATGGTAATCCTCCTATAAATAATAATTATAATTTATCTCGGCTTGTAGAATGTTCTTCTTTTGATAGCTTGCCTACCTTTGATATAATTAAATGTGTCAATAAAACTAAAATTCATATGTCACAAACTAAAGATTTGAGAACATATATAAATCACCTAGACAAGCTAATAGAATTCATTTAAAAAAATCTCAATCAAAAGAAAAATAATTTCAAACGAATATTATCCACCCCACCTTATTCCAATCCAATGAACTCCATGATTGCATTAACTTTCAAGTCTAATAAGGTTGATCATTTTTACATTTCCTTATTTATTAAAGGGTATAAGGTTAATAATTACATAATTGATATAGAAACATATGATAATGTGATGCCCAATAAATTTTCCCATTCCCTTAGTCAAAATTGTAAAAAAGAACCTTTATTTTTTGTTTCTCAATGAAAGTAAAACAAGTTCCACTTGTTGGCCAAATTATATACACTCAAGTTGCCCTAGAATATTTTTCTCATAAAAGAATCAAAATAAATAATCTAGTAGTCGATATCTCACTTACCTATGTTATTCTCTTAGGGATAAAAATATATAAATAACTCGATGAAAAAATTTAATTAGACTTGTTGCATGTAATAGTCCCAATTGAAAGAGTGAAACAACACCTTGAACTATAATTGAAAACAAAGTATAGAGTGAAAAAAGTTGATGATCATAAGGCAGATATATTGTACGAAGAATTAGGTATAGAAAATTATTTATTGATGTCATAAAAAGATAGGGATATGCAAAAAGTAATGGAAATAAATCCCAATGAAGTATGGACATTAGAATTTGAATATATTTACTCTTCAACAGGATCTTATGTAGGAATTGTTCTGATATCTATAAACAAAAAAATATTTCCTTTCTCTTACAAGTTTTATTTCAAGTGGACTAACAATACTATATAATATGAAGTAATTTTATTGGCATTACATGTTAAATAAGGGATGGGAAATTAAAACATGAAATTATTGGGTGATATAAAATTGATTGTAAAATATATTTAAGGCTAGTATCAAGTGAATAATGATTACTTAAGGCAGTACATTAACAAAGTTTGGGATAATATATGCACTTTTGATGTGTTTTGTATTCAATCTATCCCAAGAAAAAATAACTCCAAATTTTATATGATTGTAATGTTGGCGTCATTATTCATTCCACATTAATAATTTGGAATAGATTGATATAGAATTGAATTGGTGAATCAATCTAGTGTATTAGATAATTCAAAGGATTGGTAAGTATTCAATGATGATCATCAAATAATTTCATTTCTTAAAAAAATTGGTGTGTTATTAAATCTATACACTGAAGTTAGTGATTCATCATATAGAGAATATTCATTATAAACTCAAAAGGAATGCATTTTTGAAGAACAAGACAAAGAAGGAATAATCAAACTAAAATGGAAAAGATTTCTAAAGGCTTGGTTCATTAGAACAAATTTTTGGCAAGCATGATAGGGTCATCGAAAATAAGATGTAGAATTATCCCCTCAATTTATTAGACTATGATAAAGTTAACATTGGCTATGAAGACCAACCCAGGTTGGTTAACATTAGAAAATGTTGTTCACTTCAAGAGAAGATAGAATTTTTTAGCTTGATTTGAAAATATATAGACAATATTTCATATTCATATGAAGATCTAAAGTATTTTTTTTCTGAAATAAGTGTAACAAATAGTTCCTCTAAGACCTAACACTAATCTATTCAAATAGAAAAAGAGGAAATATAATCCAAATATTTTAGGAATAATTTTATAAAGATTCAAAAAATGTTGAATGCATGGATTATTTTCCCTATTCATCATTCAAATTAGATCACCAACATAGTAATAGTTTATAAAATGAATTAATAAATCATAATTTTTCTGTACTTTATAAATCTAAATTAGCTATCAATCAAAGATAAGTATCCATTTCCCATTATGGATCAAGTTCTTCATGAAATCACAAGTTTTTAAATTTTTTCAATGTTGGATGGTTTCTCAAGTTAAAATCAAATTGAGGTTGACAAATAATATGAATTTAAAATAGCTTTCACAACACCATGAGGTACTTTTACATAACAAAAAATGTCATTTGGCTTGATCAATATGGGAGATACATTCCAAAATACCATGTATCTCACATTCAAAGATCCAGAGAACAAGATAATTTTGGTATATGTAGATGACTTAACGGTGTTTTCAAAAAACATAAGATCACTATGAAAACCTTGAGAAGGTATTTAAAAAGTGTTGATTGCATGATATTCTCTCAACCCTAAAAATTTTGTTTTTAGGTTGACTAAAGGAAAATTTATTAGACACATTATCTTGAAACAAGGGATCAATATTGATCTAAAATGAGTTGAATCAATTAAAAAAAATTATTTGTCAATTATCAAACTATGTGTATATTCATTTTTCAAAAACATGATATTTTTAAGGAGATATGTTCCTAATTATTTTTAAATTACCAAACATATTGTTTATATTAATAAATAAAACCCTTATTCAAATGTAATAGTGATGGTAAAGAGGCATTTTAGAAAATAAAATATTTTATTACTCATAAACCAACTTTGGTATGTCTTAAATTCAAAAAAGAGTTAAACATTTATTTTCATGTGTCAGATCATACTCTCTCATCCATATTGATTAAAAATAATGATTAAATTATTGAATCTCTAATTTATTTCATGAATTATAGTCTTAAGGAATACAAGCCAAAAAATTCTTCATAGGAGAAATATGCATATATAATTTTGAAAATTATTAAGCAATCCAAATACTATATTTTACATTTGTATTCTATTTTGATGGTGCCAAGTATGATAGTGAAGTCTATTTTGAATCAACAAGAGCCATAATCTAAGAGAGGTAATTTGTTAACCAAGGTTTAGGAATATGAACTAAAAATCAAAACCATAAAACTGGTTTGAGTAAAAGGATTATGTCAACTCATAGTAGTATAGATAGATTCTCAACTAATTTCTTCAATAGATTCTAATGATCAAAACAAAAAATATATCCCCTTTGTTCTTTTTATATATTCCTAATGATTAGTTTATATATGTTACTTTATTTCTGACATTTGGATAATTTCCATCTCATATGCATAAAAATTATCAAATGACACTTAGGTTTAAATCTAGAAGGCATGTGATCTAGGATGGTACACTCTTTAAAAATAGTATTGATGGTTTATTCTTAAGATGTGTAGACAAGGAAAAATATAAGGTCATACAAGCCTTTCATTATCAAGCTTGTGGTGGATACTTTTAAGCTCTAATAAAAACTTGAAAATTTCTAAAATCTCACTATTATTGGCCTAAACTATTGTAATACTCATATGAGTGGTTAAGGAAAGGCAATGCATGTCATCAGTTTACTTGGATGACCAAAACTTGTGACATGTCTTCTCAATATAATGGTGATAGAATAACCTTTTCAATAATGGGGATTGGATTTTAAAGGAATTGTGAATCCTCATTCAAGTGTGGGACACACACATGTTCTCATTGCCATATATTATTTCACCAAATGGATAGAATCCATCCCAATCAAATAGACAACATCAAAAGTTGTTTTTAATTTCATCAAAGAGAATATCTTAGTGAGATATGGTGTTCCATAGAAGATATTAATATAAAATGAATCAATTTGTATTATTTAAATTTTATTTTATTATGTAATATATATGGTATCTCATTGTATCACTCTTTAGACTAATACCCATAGATAAAGGACAAGGTGAATCAAGAAATAAGAACCTAGTCACCATCCTTTGCAAGTTGGTTGATGAGAATCAAAAGAAATGGAATAAGAAGTTTTATGATGCACCATGGGAAGAGCGTATAACATATAATAAACTAATAGGTATGTATCCAGTTTAGTTACTATATGGGATCAATGTGATAATTGTAAACACTTGAGTTTCATGTGCTATAGTTGGCCAAATCTATTGAAAATAAAAACTCTTAAATATCGTTGATTAAGAGATTTTTAAATCTAGGTAACATTGAGGAATATAGAGCATAATTTTTTGACATAATTACTAACCATTTGGATCAATTCAAAGTCATTTTGAAAAAAAAATCAAATGGGATATTTTCAAGTGGGAGATCTTGTTCATTTATGGGATACACATAGAGAACCAAAGGGAAGTCAAATAAAATTTGACTCCTTATTGATGGGACCCTTAAAAATTAGACATTTTTGTGGAGATAATACTTTATACCCAATTTATCATGATGGCACACATTTACCATTTCCCTATAGTAGATAATATCTCAAACATTACTTCAAGTGAAAATATGTTGTCCTCTATATGTAATATGTATATAACAATTTTGGGTATGCTTCCCTTCCATTGTTCAATATGATTGTGTTGGGTTATATAATTTTTTTGTGTGTTATTCCCCTTTTTGGTTGTTTCTCTTGCCTCTACAATATATTTATTTATCCTAAGTCCATCCTTTTGTCAAAATTCAAATGACATCACAACCTAATGGAAATGAACTTATCTATGAAACTAGAGTCCATAAATTTTCTCTCGACCCTTGTAGGTTTAGGTCCTCATTCATATCTAATTATACTAGTTTTTTAATGAAGGTCAAAAAATTAAAATGCTAAGTCTTTTTATTTTAACCAATCAAAAAAGTAAAAATGAGTCAAAATTGGTCAAAATCATTTTTATTTAGGTCAAAAGTCCTATTGTAAAAAAGATGATTTCTATAAAGTTAAGAAGATCAGTGAAGGAAATTAGACAAATTTGATTAAGTTATTTTGCCTAATCATAATTCAATGGTTTGCCAAACATGTGACATATTTACATCAATTGTCTAGTAGGCCATCAAAACTTGACATGTGCTCAAACACATATTCAATCCTAACATAATTTCAAGTAGGACCCTAGAAATTTGATATAGGTTTATGCATTCATCATATTATGATCTTATATAGAACACATGTAGACTCTACTACCTTATTTTCATACTTCCAGGTGTTGTTTTCTTACTTGTTAAATTCTTAAATCTTGGCACTAGTATATGCACCTTGAAAATTCACCATTACTCTATTTATTATCTTTTCACACATAGGTATTTCATGTTCTATTTAAAATATCTCTATTTCTTCTATCTTTTTCACAATTTAATCCTCACTTCTTGCATTTTTCATCCATCCTTGCTCTCTCTTGTAGACATTACCTTCATGTGGTCATTGGCATTATAGGGTTCTTTGTTTTAAATTACCACTAGTGACAAAAACCTAGGTTTTATTCTTTTTGACTCAGCATAAAGATATGCATAGTTATTCTTAAGGATTTTTTGATCAAGTTACTTGAAGTTCTCATATCTTCTTCATCACCAGTCATTCAATATTGACACTACTCATAAACCTTCTATACTCATATTTTATCCAATTCACATAGTAAAACTCAAAATTTCATTGATTTATTTGTTGATATTTGTAACTGGTTCATACAAATCTTAGATCTTCACCTATTCTTTAAAAAAAATGGTTTTAATATTTTATTTCCTCCATTTTCATACTCTGAGCATGGTTTATACATTCACTAGACTCTAAGCCTTTTTCAAACCTTTTTCAAACTTTACCTTTACTTAGAACACTATCAGACTCTAATATACTAATTGACACCATCTTAGACTCTAACCCTACTCAGGACATAGGTAGACATCGTAGCCTACTTAAACACATACCATATCCCAACCCTCTATCATATAGATCCATGAACTTTGCCTTCTAAATAAACACACCTCAAAATCTACTACTTAATTTAGCATTCCCAATTTCTTGCTCTCTTCATAAGATCAACTCAGGGTCTAGTTCCTCTTGTATAAAATTAGACTTCATCATATGTCAACATTTAGGACTCTAATCAAAGAGACTCTAAATAAAAACACCTTAAAGAAGACACCTCCCAAAAATGGTCCCTCATGAGAAGAATACATAGACATGAAATATCAATTTCAAGGAGTGTTTCCACCCTTATACCTGGATTCAAATGTTGAGGAAATAATATATATTGGTCTATGTCACCTCAACATGGAATATTTTTATAATGGATTCAATGGGATCCATAAAATATATTATGGTTAAAACATCCATGATAGTGGACTAGCTCAAGTAGTTAATTTTCAAATTTATGTACAATGCTAATAACTAGTCCTAATAATGGCTAAACATTATGATGTAGAGAAGAGAGAGGTTAGAAATCCAAAAAGAGAATATATCTTGTACTTAGGACCATAACATGTTGATCACATGCTAAAATTGATTTCTTGTACTTAGGACCATAACGTTTTATTAGTAAATTTGGGACTTTAATACTAATTCATGTTTTAATTAGGTCAACAAGCAATGGTTGACAAAACTTAAATATACAAAAAACATGACTTCCTAAGAATAATTCTAGGTTTGAATTCATGAATGAAGTCAATGATATGATCACACTCTTGCATACATTAGTAAGGACCCTAGTTTCAATAAATTTTCAAACATGTATGTATAGATCATATAGATAATTCATAAGAATAAGTATTACATTAATTGGGGACAATTGATTAGTCATTCTATTCATAAACATATAATAAATGTTAAATCCATTTCTAAATTATACATGAACTTCTATCTCATCTATGTTATCATAAGGAGAATATTCTACAATGAATTGAACACATTAAGTGACATGAAAATTATAAAGATATATGATTTTTATCATTAACTCACATTGAAGGAAAGTGTGAGCCATTTTTGTAGGGTAAATTATGTATTTTTGAAATATGTGATTTGAATGTTTGAATCAAAACCATACAACTTGAGTATATCAATCCAAACTTATATAAAAAAAATTATATGGAGAGCTTTATTCATACAGTTCCTAATTTTCACTTATTTGAGAATATGTGATTATGAGATTACTCCATACAAGCTTCCAAGGTATGTAGATGACAAATGGGCCTTAATGGAACTATTAAATTAGTTGACTAAGACACATAAGCTCTTATCTTGAAAACACAAGTTTGGATAATGTTTCCAATTTGTATTGGTTGATACACTTGTGTCTCCTTGGATAAATCAAAATTATTTTATGAATAAATGACCTTAGTCAGTATTTAGTCATTCAAAATTAGACCTTATTTTGATGCCAGAGTCCTATTTCAAAATGTTCTTGGTTCTTCATATCAACATTTGTATCACTTTGAATTATTTTATATGGATTATAATGATGAGAAAGATATGAGAATCTATGATCACTAAAAATTCACTTTGGAATACGTCATTATATTTAACATAGTAAAAAGTAGAAATAATATAATAAATGATGATGTGTTCAGACCCATTTATGAGAAATAATGAATTGAATAGAAACATCTCCTAAAAGTAGATTGGCATAAAAATGAATCCACTTTAGTCATTGATAGGACCTAAGTTTTGTTGAATAAGACACTCAAGTGGTTGAATAACAAAGGAATTACTGTTGATAAAGTAGGATTTGCTCTACCCATGAAGGATATTAAATTAGGATGTGTTCATAAACAAAATCAAGAATAAATAAGAGCATATTTAGTATTAGGAACTAGTAAAAACTTGAATAAATTAAGGTAGAGATAGAATTTGAGGTCATCACAAAAGTTGTTGTGGTGAAAAATCCATTGATAGTTAAAATAATAAGGCTAGGTGAATAGTTCTCTAATACTCCTAGCATTTCCATTTCAAAATAAATTCCCCTTGATAGTATTTCTCAGTCCCAAACCTTGGTAACCAATACTACATAATAGTTCCTAGCTACATATACATCCTTTTTATTTACATATTCCTCTCATTCTCATCATGATAATTCATTAAAATTTCATCTTTCTTAAAATATTCAATTGCCTCTTATATCTTCTCCCAAAACTCCAATTGATATATTAGAATAAGAGGAAGCTGAAGTTATACTAGAAAAATCTCAAGCATTGGAAAACCCTCTTTATCCCCATGAGACTTAAAATGAATATAACTCTACTCTTTTTCAATAATCTCCTAGTACATAATTCCCTAATTGGTTGAATGAGATATTCAAGAAAATAAAGAAGATTTTAGAACCATAGGATATTAATTTCAGCATATTGACAACTATTCCTCCTCATGCAGTGAAGAAGCCCAAAACATTTTCTGGAATAATCACAAATCACAAATGGGATAGATATGTATAAGTAGTAGTTCCTCATATTGAGAAAGATAAAAATAATGTTGATTATTCTAATTATCAAATAACAAAGGTGCACTTTGGAAAATCTACAATAGATTGTGTGAAAGAAAATGTTTGATTTGGCATTGGCATGCTGTTTGAAAAAATGAACCAAGACAAAGTGATAAAAGAAAAAATCAAGGTTAAGGTTGAGTAATTAACATTAATGGTCCAAAAATTGGTAAGGAAAATTCCATCTTCCTCTTAAGTTATTCATTAAATCCTAGACACTAAAACATTAAATGTGGCTAAAAATATTGTTCTTATGGGCAAGGAAATAAACTAATGGTCTGATAAAACTCTATAGTAAGGTATCACTACCATTCATATCATGACAACCATGTGTTCTAATATCTAGACATAATACAATCAATAAAATGAAGCTAAATACAAGTATACTAAGAAGATACATAAATAGAATGTATTTCTTCCCAAGTATGATTATTTTTCCTATAATTATCTAGATGACCTCATTCAAGCAGAGGTTATTAAAAATAAAAGTTATATACCTCACTAAATTTATAGAGGCTACTAAGTTTAGGATTTGTGTTGTCAAGAAAAGTATTAAAAATTTTAATGACTCTATCTCAATAGGAGGTGATTCTCTCCTTGAAATAATGGGAGTAGGAAAATGGAATTTCAAATTCATTGATGATAATAGGAAAGTGGTTTCTAAGGAAACCATCATAAATCAATTAAAAAATAATATTAAGGAGATCATAAATTACAAATCTAAATTTAATTATAGTTAAATTCATACATTGATCAAATATTAGAATAACTTGGATAATATTAATACAATGATAAAGAAATTTCAAGGAATAACTCAGAAGATGATAGACCTACATTGTGATGTAAATATATCTTTCACATATTTAGATGGTCTAGATGAAGATAAAGTACTATAAATCCTACAAAATTTTGATGAATAATAGGATATCGTTTCACTACTATATAAATATAAGATCTAAATCACCCTTAGTGAATAAAAATAATAATATTTTGTCATCAAATTTTGAGTAATTTCCTACTCGAAGCTTTTTGAGTCACTCTTACAATTTTTAATTGCATATTTAGTAATAGTAATTTACACATTGTATGTCATGTGAATATAATAGGTTTATTTTTCAAGTTTTAATTCTTACAAATTTTCCACCACATTTTCACAAGTTGTGAAAATTTACTATTGTACACTTTAAAGTTGTACAAAGACACCAATGCATTTTTGTAAGTTATGCAGATTGCTTAATTGTTTTTTTAAGTTTTTAAGATGTGAAAATTTGCTATTAAATTTTTTTAATTTTTCAAAAGGTATAAAATATGGTTATGAAATATAGCCACTTATTTCAACCTATAAATACAAGTTTGGGTATCATTTTTAAGGGTTATTGACAATTACACTTTTCTAAAAAAATAAAGAAAGAGGAGATTATATCTATAATTTGATAAGAATCAATATAAGGGGAAATTTTGAAAAAATTCTATTCAAAATATGTTCATAGACACTTTTTTTGTGTAATTTAGGCTAATTTTGGCCTAAATGCAAAAAATTTCCTAGATGGATCAATATTTTGGAGGTCCTGGTGTGGAGTAAGAAACTGAGCACACTTCTTATTAATTGAATGATCTAATGATCTAAAAGCAAGCCTAGAATTTCAAGAGAAAGGTTTCCAATAGTTATCCATGGTATTCAAGGCATTTAAAGGAATGAGGCAAGTTTTCACTAAGTCTTAGAAGTGTATCAGAGCCTTGAGGGATTAAATAAAAGTTTTTATCACAAGCCTAGAGGAGCCAGACTATCATTGTACATCATGTAGGAATAAATAGGTCAGTTCAGTTACACATTTGAAAATTATACTTGGGAGGTTTATCAAGGTTTAAAAATTTCATGAACACGATGTTATTTATGCCATAAATACCCTATGCAAATTTTGTATCTTGATGAGTTGTCTATCTCCATATATAAGCCTTCAAATTTGAACTAGCAGATTGGGACATGCATAGGGATGTCAAGTTAAAACCATGGGAAATAACCATTTGAATTCAAAAATTTCAAAGGATCATAAGGTTGAGCATGAGGTTGAAAATTTTATAAATCTTGAGAGCTTAAATCAATATCTAATAATGTATGAGCGATCAATGAATTCAATAGGTCTAGATAGATCAATGTGGGGCATTCAATTATGCAATCAAAGATTAATGATGAACATGAAGTAAATAAGTTAACATATCCTAAGGATGAACATGAGACTAACAAGTTTTATGATCATGGTGAATTAAATCATCAATGATTTGCATTTTATCAAGTAGGGCAATGATCAATGACACATGTTTGACTATAAAGGAGATCGATAGCATGCATGAGGTCAAAAATTCAACAAGCTAGATTGAACGTGAAGATGCCATGTGGCATAAACATGATATATAGATGGGAATATGAATGTAGGGACCATATAAAGAATGCAGGGATGATAAGTGTCATAATCTAGGAAGCCCAAATCAAGGATCAATGGTTGATGATGAAATTCAAGGATAGAAAACCTTTATGCAAATATCGACAAAAAGGATTTGGTCTAGTTTCTAGGGAACTACATGAGATAAGTACATGTGTCAAAATTAGTAGCATTCATGTTTTAAAATATGATAAAGAGTGTGGCAAGGATGCCACATAATCAGACACATCAAATCAAAAGATCTTGTAAATCCAGGTAGGTAAATGCATAGAACAAAGATAAAATATGATCTAAGCTGAACCAAAGTGGATATTTTAGGATCAAATGTCACCATTAAATCTCAGTAGAGGTAGAATAGGTATTTTAGGGCCTAATACATTTTAAAGGTTGGAAACTAGTTGTTCAGATGATATCAAGCACCTAACAAATCCTCATTGATATTAAGACTATAGGAAAACCAATAAATGGGATTGGTTTTCATCTATAGTAAGACCTATACTCAAAATTTGAAGTAAGGGAACATGTGTGATTAAAGAGGAGAATCTCATCCTTTGACATAGTCATATCCTTAGCAAATAGGTACCTACAACCACTTAAAACATACATAGTCATGGCTGTATCAAGTCTAAAGATATGAAGATTTTTTCATTATAATAAATCCAAGTGTAAGATTGCATAGAGTTCTAAGGAGGAGATTTGGGGATTAGAGAGTGTAGTTTTAGCATTCAATGAGTTTCAAGGGATTTAAAGATTAATCCTCCCTAATGAATCATGACTCATAATTATAAATAAATTATTGTCTTTTAGTGTGTTTCTCAACCAATCATAGGGCTTGAAGACTATTGGGAAAAATTAAGGTTAATTTGTCATTACAGGACTAGTCCTAATTTAATAAAAATATGGTTGAGCATTAATGGGTGGTGGTAGTTCATTGGTGGATTTATAAATGGCATTTTCCTTCTCTCTCTCTTCCTGATTTATCTTATATCTCCCATTTTTCTACCCCATTAAAAAGAGATACTCATTGAGAATCTCTCTCTTGGATTTTGGGACTCTCACAAGGAATCTCTAATTTTTAAAGAGCAAGAGACTTTCATTTGACAAGGAAAGACCATGCCAAAATTTGTAATAACTACCTCTTGTTGTAATAAGATGATGTTTTACCTATCTCTTGACTTAAACTAGTGTTGAGTAGGCTTGTGTATGATGGCTTTGTGAAGGATATTATTTTATCTCCATTGTCCTTATTTTTTCCTTCTTTTAAGGTGTTTTCAAGCCATTTTCAAGTCTAAACTTTTACTCTTGTTGCCATCAATGGATGCTTGGTGTGAGAATTAGAATTCCTCTTTGTTTCTTTGATTACTTGATAAGCCTAGTTTATGAAATACTTATGCAATTAGTTAGTTGTGATATTATGTGAGAAAATATTGTCTTATGCTAATCTAGTGTTTTTTCAAACTTATGTGAGTGTCTCATTTGAATTTGGTGCATCACATTTTTAGATTTATTAGTAACCCTATTCCCCCTTATAACCCTTTTCCAAGAACAATAACTATTCTAGGTGATCTATCAAGAGGAATCCATCCTTATCTAGAGGTTCAACCCCAATAAAATATACCCATAGCCTGGGGTTATTCTAATATTGTGGCTAGAAGTGGGGGAGCTTGAATTACTCTCCCACAAGGATGAAATTCTATGCCACAACATGTACATACATATATATATTTGATTATTTTATTTCTAAAAGTTATTGAGATTATGGTTAATTAGTAAAAAACCTAAGGATTATATTTTACAATTTCATCTTTGAATTTGCATTCTTAATTTCTGTAAATAGTGAAACCCTGGTGGGGTGAAAATAGCAAATTTACACTTTTTTACAAGGAAATACAAGATAGTTGTCATATTATTATTATCAGTAGTAGATATTTATTTTGGTGTATGTTGTATTTCTTATGAACATGTAGTTTTTTCCCACCCATTAAATGAGAAAGGTTTACTTATAGTGAAGTCACCCTCCTTTTTGATGTTTACAACAAGTCTCTGATTTTGGCCCATTAGATTTGGTATTCTTCTACATTTCTATGTATATTTATTTCCACTATCACTCTTCCTTAATATTCTCTTTCTAACACATATCATACTTTATGATTAGAATTAATACCTCACTACAAACCATTTTTTTTGTGAATAGTTTCCTTTACTTGATCATTTTTTGTTTTCCTTAATAGTATCTTCACCTTCTAATAGGAGAGGGACTCTATCCTATAACTATTGATATAAAATATTCATTTTTACTCTAGACAAATTTTCATGCCAACATATTATTAATAAATATATTTCCATGATATTTATCATGCATTTTAGCCATTGATATGATCACCTTATGGTGTTTCAATTATACGTTTACCTAGACATATTCTCCTATATTCTACATGGTTCATTCATAGTTATATGGTTATCTTATCCTTTTAAGGGGAGGTAACTACTAGTTTATATTATTCCCTCACCTTAAAAGGGGAATATTAGTTGGGTAATGCCATAGAGGCATGGATTCCACACATTCATAGTTTTAAATTAAATGGGGGGATGTCATATAGGCATGATTTCTACATGTTCATATTCTCAAACTCAATTGGGGCATGTTTTGGAAACAAGTTCTCCACACTTGGTATTCAACATCTTCAAATTGTAGTGGGGGTATGTTTTGTAAAAATTTCCTCCACATTTTCACTTATATAAATTTTCAATTTTATATGATATTATTGGCATGCTTTGGAATCATATTATCCACACTTACATAGTTTAAAATTGGCCTAATTGCATTGTTATATGATTTAGATACACATTTATGGTATAAATCTATACATTGGTACTATTGGACAAAATTAGCCTACATATGAAACTTTTACCTATATGGATCAAGCCACTCTCTTGGGCCATTCAACAACCTTCTACCCCCATGACTAGTCTCTTTTTAGTCTTCATTTGATGATGCAGTGTAGTATATTAGGAGGTCTCAATTGGTGTGAGAAGCTGAGAAGAGTTATTGTTAAGTGGATTATATAATGGTGGAAAGGTAAGGAAAACCTAATGACCCTACCCCATGTCTCTTTATATATTTTGAAACACTTTAAGCAAATTTTGAGGTGAATTTGGAGATTTTAAGGAAAAGGCCTAGAAATAGGTCTTAAACTGTACGTAAAGGATCCAACTAGTTTCCAAGGTGTTCAATCATTAACACACATGAATTAGGTTTTTAAAAGGTCTCGTATATCCTAATGATACAAAAAAATGTTTGAATAATCTATTATGCCCAAAAGACACCCAAAAGTGCATTATATCACTTAAGGATCCTCAAAATAAAAATTTCAAGTGAAAAAGTAACTTTTTAAGGAAGTCAAATTGGTTTTTACTTCATCTCACATAATTTTTTTTTTTCCTATTTATACATTTTCAAGGCCATTTCAAGTAATTTGGAGTGGAGGAGAGGCGTTTGGGAGCAAAAAGATTCATTTTGAAGCATTTTGGAGCTTTAGTAGAATAGGTTTTTTAAAGGTTTTTATTAAATAATGGGATAATATATAATATTAATTAATTAATAATAATATCCTCTCATATTCCTCTAAAATAATATTCAATCATAATAACCAATAGAGGTAAGAAAAACTTATTAGCTACAAACTAAGCATGAAATAGGTTTTCTACCATTAATGGAGGCCCAAGCATTTAAAAAGTTTTCCAAAAGGAATTAAAGGTTATTTACATAATAAAAAGTATTTATTAAGTTTTTTATTTCATATAGAGGATTTTTTATCTTCATGCTAGGTAAAAACCATTTTGGATAGTCTTGGATAACTTTAGGAGAGCCTCATGTTTTCACTCGGTATATTTAGGAGAGAGAAATTTGGAAAAGAAGATTTTAAGAATTGATAAATACCCTAATTTACTTCCACTTTTTCATATTTTTTTATAGTTCATATCCCCATATTTATGAACAATCACTAACAAATTAGGGGTGTTTAGGTGTCCTACTCATCCAGGCAGGGTCCAAGTTTTCTTTTGTTGCTTCACTTCAAAATAAAATTAGAAAGATTGGTTTTATATGAGTTATTTTAGGGTAAAATATCTAATATTAATATTATTTTCATCATATAAATCATCCCAATAATTTAATTATGTCATAAAACTTGTTTTCCTTGTTATCCTTGTAAATGGTCCATTTGATCAGTTTTGGAGACAAACCTGGGTTAGAAGGCTAATGGAAACTCCAAATCCTTATGACACATAATATTAATCAAGTGATATTTTATAATAAATCCTAATTATTTCATAAAATCCTTGATGGTTCAAATTATGACTAGTATTTCATGGTAAAATAACATATACATCAATCTTTATCTTGTCTCAAAGTGAAAGGAAGTAATTAGTAGTCTCAAGATGTTCATTTGATTGGAATTCATGAGCACAAAGTGGTTAGGGCATCATTATTTTCAAATTAAAAATGAACATAGATAAATATAATCATACAAATCTTTAATTTAACAATAAATAAATTTCAAAATCTCTCATTAGCATATATTAAGGTTAAAGGTACCCTACAAGAGACTAACCATATTAGAATGAAAATTATGAAACTAGTTTGACATACTCCAAGATAGTAAAGATAAATTTGAATGTTTTGGGGAGGCATAATTTTTATCATAGGTTAATCCACTAGGAATATGGTAAAATTATCACCTTTACTACCATGTGTCTTGTAATTTACACCTATAGGTGACTCATATAGAGTATGGAATGATTGTAAAGCATATGTTGAAGCTTGTTTGGACCTTCCTTAGGGTCTTTAAGGGTTGAGGGTGATGTAGAAATCAGTGATAAACCCATTGAGTGTGAATTTAGTCTTGAAACCTTTCTCCTAAATTTTTTAAGCAATTTTAGGGATCAATTACCTTAAGGTCTCCAAATCAATATTCACCCTTCTTTCAATCCTCCCACATTAAAGCATATGAGGTCTTGGTTGGTTTAGATGTTTCCATCATGAATTCCTATCATAAGGTATAATATTTAAAAAAAAAATAAGTATATTTATATAAATAATATGATGATGGAGATCCCTCAATTTATATAATAATTCATTGTTTCTCCTCAATATTATCCACAAGATTTTGAACCTCAAATGACCTTGTGGTGATATAAGGCCTAATGAAGGCATAAACTTATGTAGACCTATTCCCTTAGGATTATAATTTAAAAATTGGTATAAAAAATACATTTATAAGATTTTATATATGGGACCTCAACCCACATCACAACCTACAGGCACCCTTTCTGAGAGTGGAAACACACTACACAGCTGACTTGCCAACTAGGCTTGTCAAAGTAAATGATCTACATTGAGGGATTTATGAAAGGTTTGAAATTTAATAAGGAATTAAAGGATAATAAAAAAATTAATATACATTCCAATTCATTCTAATCATAATTCAAATATTCTAGGATTCATTTTCAAGAGTAACCAACAGCCAACCTTTTACATAGTCAAGTTTCAAGTTACTTTAAAGGAGAATTGAGTGGTTGGAGGTCTTAAATAAGTGATAATACTTTCCCATTTATAAAATAGGGTCCTAGTGACCCAATGAAACTATTAAATGTCTAAAATTTACCAATACAATAGGTCAAACATCTTTTGTTTTGTCTCAGAGGTCAGGTACTCTTGAAAATCAGACATCTTGCCAACATAGTGAACAGTCCAAGTTAGATTAGAATGCATAGTAAGATGTCCTAGTTACATAAAGGAGTGATTTTTAATGTTTTCTTATAGTTTAATAAAATTTTAAGATAAATTTCACATTCTCATACCACATAAATATTCTTCAATAATTCAAAACTTGGCCTAGTGATACCGACAACCATCTTTTGGTTAGGATAGTGAGTTGAGGTTGAAGATGGATTCAAGGTGTATAAGGATAATAAATGAAAAATTGAGGTAAATTAAAATTTTATAGTAATAAAATAACATTATAAATTCCTTATTTTTATTCTCATACCATCATGACAAGGTTAAATGAGAAAAGATCAGTCATGAGCCTAAGAAGCATAAAAAAAACTAGGCAACTCAAACTAGCTTTTAGTAAAAAGAGCCTACAAGACAAATATACATCCAAAAGGCATGAAATTTTTTATTTATAAAAATTATTTATTTCTACAAAAAATTATGTAAATTAACTTCAGTTTTTACACAGTCATATGCTTGTCCATTTAGGAGAATATAGAATTAGGCAAGCTTTATGAAGGGATTTAATATATGACAGATGTTTTCAACCTCATGTGAGTGTTTATGAATAATTTTAAGGTGATTATAAGTCTTCATAAACCTTTTTTTTATTAATAATATTCAAAATTTCAAGATAAAATGAGAAAAAGTGAAAGTTGGCCAAATTCAAGATTTTGGCATGCAAATGTAGACTGTTTGGGAAAAGGGTTTTTGAGGCATTTAAAGGGTTGGATGATGAAATATAATTATTTTAATATTTTTTTTATATATTTAAGGTTAAAATTAAAATTTAATTGGGTATTTGTACGTCATAAATCTCAAGATACACCTATTTATCTCTCCCTATTTCTCATTTCATGAGTGTGTATCAGGCCTAGATTGGTTATTATGGATGTTTTTATTGATTGATAATGGAGAAAAATAATTGTAATATTTTTTTTTATCACAAAATATAATAATTAAAAATTAATAATGTCTTTTAACCTCATAAAACTGAAAAAATGGATCTTAATCCTTGTATGTTCTAACACATTCTTGTAAAAAGAGTTTAGAACTTTGTGTTTTGAGTTGTGTCAAGTGTTTTAAGGGTTGAAAAATTGTTATAACATATTTTGAAAGGTTTAATATGGTAATAAATAAATTTTATATGTATTATTTATTCCACCATGTCATATAACAAAAGATATATTTCTAAAACCTCATGAAACCCTTGTACAATCCTAAAAAAAATGCAGTCGGCTATGTTTTTGTTGTTTATGAGCATTAAATGGATTGAATAGGGTTCCTAAAATATTTTAAAATATGGGGAGGGTTATAAAGACCTGTGTATGGTCTTATTTTATTTTTAATGTTTTTAAAACTCAAGAAAGCAAATTAAATAGGCTCTCTATCTATGAAGAAGACTAGCTAGGGTTTCAAACAAGAAAACCTCATAACTCTTAATGTAACCATTGTAAATTGTTAAAACTTGTATTCCTACTCATATATACATTTTTAAGGTTAATAAATATTTTTGGGCCTAAAATTTAACTGTACAGTATGGATTATAGGTTTATGGTCATGAAATAGAGTTAATGGGGCTGATTAGATAGTCACTTGTGACAGAAAGAATATCTACAAGGAGAGTTGATTGATGAAACTTTAATGATACCTATAAGGGAATATAGGGTGATATAAAATTGTTTTATATATTTATAAAATATTTTATATTTCTCAAATAAAGAATATTTTTCTAAAAAATGGCTAGTAGATAAGCCTAGACAAAGCAAGAAAACAAGAGTTATGGAAAGGTTGTGGAGAGAGATTGTGTAGAGTGGGTTAAAGGTTAATTAGGAATTGAAGGATAAGAATAATTATTTGAGTCATTATACACACATTGATGGAAATACAAGGTAGTAAGTCTTTTCTAGATTTGGTAGGCTATGAAGTCAAAGAGGAAGTAAGAAATAATGGAAGGGAGACTTCATGATAGATACCTTTAAAAGGAGGACATTGTGACTATAGAGATCTCATGTACAAGTGAAGGAAACCTAAAAACCTCTTATCACCTATTCAAAAACTTCTTAAAACCTAAAACATTACCATAGTTCATACAAGGATTCATTAATAAAAGTATAGTCAAGCATTGAGGCTATAAGGTCTTGACATGATCCTTGGTTTCGTAGGGTTTTGTCATACTTAAGGGATATAAAAAATTATTTTTAAAGAGATTCATTAATATATAACCTCCAATCACTAGACTCATCCAAACTCTCATATAACATTACCTACATCCTTCACCTATAGGCTTTCCTTCAAGATTTTCATGTAAAGTTGATGGTGTAATTTCAAGAAGGAGTTACATGTTTAGATGATGTTATAATTAAGGTAATAAAGGTAAAAATTATGATATAGGATCATTATTAGAAATAAGATAATTTCCAAAGACAAACTACAATCAGTTTCAACATAAATGCACACCTACAACCATATGAGGCTAGGGGCCTTCCTACAAGCTAGTGAGACAAGTTGAGGGTCAATGATATATTGAGGAGTTTTTAGGTGAAAATATATGGTTAAATATGATTGATGGTAATGAGGTAAATACATAATGAGGGGAATGAAAATATCTTAACACATTCATACCTATAGTCATCAAGGTGAATAATGTAAAATGGAGATTTCCAATATTTTAGGCCTTCAAGGGAGATTGTTGAGTGTTTGAGGTCTTGGGATTGAATGAGAGACTTTGACTGATCTTGTTACTTGTCTCAAACTCTTGAAAATTGATCAATCTTGCACTTCATTCTCAATAAGGCCCTGCAAGCATAATCATGATCAAGTACATGTAGAAAGCAATACTCCAAAGTAAGGGAATGATGTAATGGAAACTATATATAGTCATATTTTTTAAGGAGATGCAGATAAATCTTAGTATTAGGATAATTCAAATAATGAGTTAAAATTATCATAAATATTTACTACAAAACAATAAAATCCAAACTCAAACTAAATTGCACACCTACAACCATGTTAACACGGGCTTGTATAGAATTTGGTAGTGTTTGAGGCCTAAAACAAGTCATGAAGTTAGAAAGGGATGGGATGTGAGTTTAAAATTGTTTTATTTATCATCTAAACACCAATTATTGGTGAGAGGGATAATAAATATCTTTAAAACTCATAAGCATCACCTATAATATTATTTGTACATAATCAAAGTGAGGTTCTTGAAGGAGCTTAGGCAATAAATGAGTTGCATAGGTTTGAAGAATTGGTAAAATAAGGTGAACCATTTAAATAAGGATATTAATAACATATTAAAAAAAAAACTCATCATTATAAGACACAAACCAAGGTAAAAGGGAAGAAACTATGTTCTAAAACATGACCAAGCAGGCAACATGTCACTAGATTTTGGTAAAATGTGCCTATAGGGAAAAATATGGATGATATAATCACAAAATTTGGTGGAGAGACTCATTATGATATAATATACCTAGATGAAATATTTTTTAGGATTTTTGATAAGGGTAAACATTCTCTTTTTTATCACATTCAACCCCATGTCTAATCATGATCAATATTGGAGCTTGTCTTGGAGGAATTAGCCATTCTAGGGAATCTAAGGGTCAAGTAAAATCATGAAATTTGGTAATAATAGTATCCATGACCTAAAATCCCATATATATCATAGAGCTCTTGTAGTCATTAGGCAACCATTGGAGATCAAATGAAGCTTTTGTCAATTTTGAATGATAATGAGGGTTTTAATCATTGGAGAGGTCTTAAAATATAATAATATGATGTTTCAAACCTATTTTTACTTATTTAGTTAATAAAATTAAATTTATAAATCAAAATTTTAAATAAAGACAAGTTTAGAAATGGAGGAAGCACATAGGCAACTCAAAGTAAAGTTTGAGAAAAAAAGGGTCTGCAGCCTAAAGTGTGTATCCTCTAACCATAAAACTTGGTAGGATTAGTAAAAATTACATAATATACGTATAAATAATATTTTAAATGTAATGTGAAAAGTGGAAGTGTCTATTTTTTTACATAGTCCTCTCTATCTGTCATAACAGTCACCATTTATGTAGGCATGCTTCTTGGAGGTTTAAGGTATATAAATGGGTTAAAATATTATGGAAGTGTTAAAAAAGAATAATGGGATGATTTTAATAATATTAAAAACATTTTAAGAGTGTTAAAACTCCAAATTCCATATCAAACACACAGGGAAACTAGAAACCCCATAGGTAGTCTCAAAGGCATAAAAAGCAAAGTTGGAGTTTTGATCATTTAAAGAGGAGAATAAAAGTTTAATAAAGTAAGGAACATGTAAACATGGTGTTTTAACCCAATATCATCCTATAGTTTTCTAATAAATCCAATATTCATATTTGGCCAATTAGGCTTTAAATCTCTTTTGAAGGCCTATAGCACCAAAAGACACTCTCAGACCTTCCAATGAAATGTGACTTCATGAAGAGGTGTTATTAGATTTTTTTAGGTTATACGAAGGTGATTTAAATAAATTTATATTATTTGGATGTTAAAATTGGTCCTTTTGAGGATTTTGACCTTTTTAGGTCTAAGTCACCTAGTTTTAGCCCCTATTTAGATGCTCATATATTTCATACCATGAGGAGTTGGGAAAAATGATTTTATTATATTTTTAGTAACCCTATGTAATTTAAATTAATTTTTGAATGAGGTTGGTTAATTTTTTAATTTTTATTAACAATCACTAAGAGCATAAGAATGTCTATAATGTTTAAAAATCCCATAGGCAATTATCTTTACGTATGTATCTTGTCATACATTCCGCATGAGAGCCCAATATTTTCAAGGATGTTGAAAGGGTATATGGAATATAAATACATGGAAATAAGTGGTGGAATATAGGTATATGTTGTATGAACAATCATTAAGAAGGTGAGCCTACTTGAGCTACCAAGGGAGTTTTTTGACTAGTTTTGGGTTTTTGGACTCATAAGACCATAAAATAGCCTATAATCACTTTAAAATAACATGAAACATGTATATTAATCCATAAATTTTGTTTATAACCTATTTTTTATAATAATTTCAAATTTTTGGGTGCCTAGGCCCAAAATGTCTCAAAATACTTATTTTTGTAGGTCTTTAGAGAGAGAACTAGTTTAAAATGATGGAAGAGGCCTAATAGGACTTGAATAATAATTATATGGCACTTTTATATCTTTACAAGGGTTTCTAGGGTGCCTTTCTGAGCTAATGGGTCCAAAACCCCATTTTTTAACATTTTATGAAATGTTATAGGTTTAATGGTGATTTCTACCATTGTTGCAGGTCTTGAAGGTTGTCCAAATCTTAATTTTATTCCTCATATGCATGATATGGATGTTTGGAAGACTTATATAGATCTAAAATTGGTTATTATGGTGCCAAATGGTCTTAGGAGTAGGTCTCAAGGTAGCTGGTTAAAGGTGGCTCAAGCTTGAGACCTCCATCAATGGAGTCTATGAGAGTTGTAGGTTTCATGGAGTTTATTTCAGGTTTGAGGAAAAAAGAGGACTTGAACACAAAATATAGCCTCAAAAATAAAACATAAAAGATAACCTCTATGGTTAGTTAAGCATCAATGCTAAGGTTCACTAACCATTTGCCAAAACCTTCTAGAAATGCAAGTGGAGTGGGTGTAAAAGTCCAATAGAGAGAAGTTTTGATGTTGGGAGGATAGGTCAAACATTTAATGTGTTTTCAAAGTATTTGGAGACTTTTACCTTATGATTGGATCATGACATCATCATCCTCAAATGTTTTCATCTTCAAGTGTCTTTCTCAGCCAATGAGAGGGCTTAAAGACTCTTTAGACTAATGAAGGTTATTTTATTAAGGAAGGATTGGTGTTAATTTATCCAAAGGTGGTTGAGATTCCATGTAAGCTGGTTATGTCTCATTATTTATTTTTGAGTGTTTACTTCTCCTCTCGCTCTTCCCTTTTCTCCTATATCTCTTATTTCTCCCCAATTTTGTAAATATAATCTCATTTGATAAGGTAAAACCCTATCAAAAATTTTAATAAATACCTTTTGAAGTAATAAATATTATTTTTCACCTATATCTTGCCTCTAACTTGTGTTTAACAAGCTTGTGTATGATGTCTTTGTGCAGAAGTCTTTTTCCATGTTCATTTTACTTCTTTCTTCCCTCTTTTTAGGTGTTTTCAAGCTAATTGTAGGTCTAAATTTTATCTCTTAATCAAAACTTGATGTAATTTTTATAACTCCTCTTTGCTTTATATATTTCTTAGTGAGCCTATTTTAATAAATACTTATTCAAATTAGCTAGTTTGTGAGAGTATGTGAGCAAGGATTATTTTATGTTGAATTAGTGTTTGTTTCAAACTTATTAGAGTGTCATCTAATTTGGTGCATCACCTTTTTAATGTATTTATTCATTCTATATCCCCTTTATACATCTTTTCTAAGTGTAAGTATTAGTTTAGGTTATCTACCGAGAGGAAGCCGAACTTCTCCAGAGGTTTAACCTCATTACAAGATACCTATAGCCCAAGGTTGCTCCAATATTATAGCTGGGAGTGAAAGAGCCTAAAAAATCTCCCACAAAGGTGAAATTTTATGATAAAATAGTTTTTATCATGTTTTATGGGACCAATTTCGAATAATATTGGTCAATTTTGATGTTGGTTTGATCTATTTTCAGTGGTATAGATTTCATCTTTTAGTATTTGTCAACTCCAAAGAGAACTCAACATTTTTGTGGTAGAATAATACCTATATTTCATTCCAAATGTGACTACAATATCATCTTATAGAAGTATTCCTTTTTAATTTTTTGAATTACCTTCAAACTTATAAATAAGTTTGAGACTTGCTAACACTCACCCCTAAAAAGGAAACTTTCCTCCTAAACTACTTGCCAAATTTACCTCTACAAGAATATCTTTTTTGGGCCCTTTCATTACCATGGCTACCCCTATATATTTACATTTTGTGAAATTTAATGGTCAAATTCCTTCTTAACTAAATCAATATGACCCTATCCAAGTGGTATCCCTTTAAATTTTTCCTTACTTCATGGGAGACAATTCTAAAACCCCTTCTAAGCACCTTAAAGATATAGCCAATTTTTTCAATATTCAAGACAACAATGAAGAAAATGTGGTTATCAATTTATTGGCCATATATTTGAAGGGAAAGGCCCTAGATTGGTATAGAAACCTTAATTATAACTCCATCATATCATGAGACTAGTTAGGTGATGGTTTATGTAAAAGGTTGGAAGACAAGAGTGACCACTTGTCACTTGATGAATATTTAACTACAATCAAGAGGGCTCCATAAGAGGTTATGTAGCATTTCCATACCAAGTTTCAGAATAAGATTCCAATCTATATTAGGCCTACTCATAACTATGATTTCCTTTACTATCTAAAATCTCTTGATAATCACATTGTGGTGATGATTTATTCTATGTGAGGAAACACACTACCACATGCTTATGAGGTGGAAATTAGAGTAGAAAATAATCTAGTATAAGATGGTAAGCTTACACCTAGGACATTAGTGCCTTTGTTTCCTAATATTTATCCCCCTCTTTTCATCATTACTCCCATTACTACCATTACCAATATGCCAACACTTTATTCCATACCTACACCAAAGCAAGAAAAGGTTTAAACTAGTCAATCTAGTGACTCCTAAGAACACAAGAACTTCCAAATACTTAAGAGCATGTTTCAATCCTTGGGAAACTAATTGGTGAATGTGAAAAGGTATCAAGCCTATTTTAATATACCTTATCAATCCCCATATTAGCCTCAATAGTCTTATCAAGCTAATAGGCCACCCTTCAAGGGAAATTTCTAAGGCCAAGGACAAGGGAAACCTAACTATAATAGACAAAATAATTACAATCCTAATGATACAATCACTTCTAATAATTTTGTCCCTATTTAAAATAACATTTCATAATAAGGTGAGGGTACTATTCATTATAATAAATCATTTAATCAATCCATGGTTCTAAACACCAAGCTCGATCAAACTTTCAATGATCAATGGTATAAGGGTGTTAGCTATAGATTCAATCTAGCTCTTATGGCTCAGACTACATAAGTTCCTATGATGACAAAATTGGAAGAGTCTCAACAAAGCTAAGTGCCTAAGGAAAGACCAAACTAGTTGGGTGCTACAATGGTTAAATACTAACAAGAAGAGTTTTATGCATTCAATCAGGAGGCTAGTTCTATCCAAGAAAACATTATAGTGAAAGTCAATACAAGGTTTTAAATAAGGAACATTGAGGGAAATTAAAAAGTAGTCAAATATTATCCTAATCTCACTTATTTAATATAAAATCCAAATGAACCTACTAATACCTCAAAGGTTCTAATAACTCAAAAAAATCAGAACCAAGGGAATACCTTTGTACCCCAAAACTCATAGGTTAAAAACATAGTTGTGGATCCCAAAGCAGAAGCAAGGGTTGGTGGTTTTCCCATCATTATTTTTTAGAAAAATAATAAGTCTAATGTTAGTGTTGTTCAAGTGGATATCCTTCAAGAAGGTTTGTCAAAGATCAATGTTTTTGAGAAGCCATTAAGTAAGGAAAATGTATTTCTCACCAATGTAACCAAAGGTCATAATGAATTATAATCAAATAAGGTGGTTAGAACTATTCACTTATACCTTTATATAATAATTGGTAACTCCTTGGTACATTATTGCATGGTAGATAGTAGAACAAGTACTTCAGTGATGTCAAAGTCAATGGTAAATCAGGTTGGTTTGAAGTATGAGGCCATAGAGTTGAAGGCCATTTCCAAGCCTATTAGAAAAAATTAAATGCTTATCAACCTAAATATTGAATATATAATGAGGAAAGAGTAGACCAAATTGATTGAGTTCAATATCATTTTTCCCATCAAGTACTCATGGGTAGCTAACTCGGTGCATGTGAGAAAGGAGAATGATGAGATATAGTTATATGTCAACTTCAAAGACTTGAATAGGGTATATTTGAAAGAAAAATACCCCTTTCTATCCATATATCAACTCCTTAAAATGGTTTTTGGTTCAGAATAGTTTTCTCTTTTGGATGGGTACTTAGGCTACAACCAAGTGATAATAAGATAATAAGACCAATACAAGACTACATTCACCACAAACTGGGACACATATGGTTATCAAAATATGATTTTTTTATATAAAAAGTCAAGGCTAATTTATAAAGAACCATGGACATGGATTTACAAGGTTTACTAAATTAGATGGTGCTTATCTACTTGGATGACATAACAATTTTCTCTAAGAAGGCAAGTGAACACATTGACCATTTGAGATTGATTTTTGAAAGATGTAAAGAATATGAGATCTCATTTAATCCCAATAATTGTGTTTTTTTTATCCATCGAGATAAAATATTGGGTAACATTATCTTAAAATAAGGACTATCTATTGATCTTGATAGAATAATTGCAATCTTGGCATTATCCTTACCCAAGCACAAGAAGGGAATTCATAGTTTCCTTGGGAATATGAACTTTGTGAGAAGGTTTATATGTTGTTTTACAAGATTATTCAAAATCATTACTTATATTTTGAATAATAATTATGTGTTTACTTGGTTAAGATAATGTAAATTATTATTTGAGGCTATCAAACAAGCCATTGCCCAAGCCCCTACACTCATGAATCATGATTTCTCAAATAATTTCATATTATATTCATTTTCCAACATTGAAAATATATTAGCTACGTTGATGAAAAATAATGGTGAAGGACTTGAGTATCCAATTTTATTTTTCATTCAAGGGTTTGAAGGGTATGATTAAAAGTATAATTTTGTAGAGAATCAAGTCCTTAAAGTGTTAATAAGCCTTAAGAAATTAGACCAATTCTCTATAATAGAAAAATCTATCTTATGGTGTCTCATCCTGGAGTGAGAGACTTCCTTCTTTAAAAATACTTGAATGAGAAGAGGGTTGGTTGGATCACAAGGGTCATGGAGTATGACATATAAATTAAGGTCACTAAGCTAGTAAGAGTCAAAGGCTTATGTGAGCACATGGTTGATGACCTTTATGAAGATAAAGAGGTTGTTTTGTGACACAAGATAACTCACAAATAGATACACCTCTACCTCACAATAGCTTCCTCTATGATATAAAAAGGTTATTGATAATAGGTGAGTATCCTCAAGGTGTAGATAAAGCAAAGAGAAGGTATTTTAGACTTAATTCCATGCCTTATGCATTGATTGATGGGGTTCTATTTAGAAAAGAATTTCATGGAGTGATTATAAAGTGTATACACAATGACGAGGTGACTATGATCTTGGATCAATTCCATGATGGGCCTATATGAGGACATTTTTCCCCAAGGACTATAGTAGAAAAAGTGATGAGGGATAGTTATTATTGGTATAGCCTCTTCAAAGATGCATATGCATGGGTGATAAAGTGTCAAAGTGTGATCTCTTTATAGGTAATCAAGGATTTCTAACCCTTCATCTCAACCCAATTTAGGTAGAGCATCCATTAATGTAGTGCGGTTTGGAATTAACAATAATAATCAAACCACCTTCTAGTGGAGATCATAAATGGTTACTCACTTCTACTAATTACTTCACTAGGTAGGTGGAATATATTTCTTTAAAATAAGCCAATGAAATGCTAGTGTTTGAATTCTATGATAGTATAGTAATGAGGTTTGGTGTACCATCAACAATAATTTCAAATAATTCCTTAGAATTTATTTGCATAAAGATAAGTGAGTGGGCACTTTAGCTAGGCATTTACCTTATTACATCCTCTAATTACTACCCCCAAGCCAATGGACTTGCAGATTAATAAACAAAAACTTGATAAGGATCATCAAAAGGACTATGGAAGAGAATCAGAGAGTATGGCATTTGAAATTAAGGACAGCCTTAAGGTTTGTAGAGTGACCCCCAAGGTTGTAATTAGAAACTCACCATTTTTTTCTTGTATATGGGAGAGAAGACAATTTGCCCTTTTCTCTTGAGTTACCTACCTTGGAGCTAGCCCATTAGCTTGAATTGATGGAGAGTGAACCTATGAGTGTGAGGATAGTAAATCTCATGGAGATTAAATAAATGAAGGACCTTGTAATGAAAAAACTAGGGTAACATCAAGCTCAATTCAAGAAATATTTTGACAAGAGAGTCATAGAAAGGGACTTCAAATATGGGGATCTAGTCTTTAAGTGGGATTAAAATAAGGCTAATTTAGGAAACCATACTAAGTTTGATAGATTATATAATGGCCCTTATTTAATCCATGGATGCAAAAAACATAATGCTTTTCATCTTTCCCAACTATATGGAGAGGTATTACCCATACCAATCAATGGGATTCATCTAAATCCTTGTTATTAAAAGAGTTTGTAGCCATTATATATATTATACATTTTGTAAAGTTTTTCATGTTTTCCTCTAAGTTCCTTGTACACATCCTTTTCAATTGTATGTTTCCTTTCCCTAAGTACCTTGGGAATAGTTTTGGTTTTTTTTCTTATTATCCTTGTTGCTTCTATAGGAAGTTTTTAGAAATGGATAACATTGTATCATTTTCATATCAATTGGAAAGAAAGTCTTATGACATTGTATACCCAATGGATCAAACAAGGGAGATAATATATTGCATAATAGGCATGCAATCTCAAGAGGTCACCATAAATGTTGGTCAAAATTATCTTACATAAAAAAAATTCTTAAATAGATCAGGCCACTCTCTTGGGCCATTCAGTAACCTCCTACCCCCATGATTAGTCTCTTTCTAGTCCTAATGTGATAATGTAGTACAGTATCCTAGGAGGTCCTGGTATGGTATAAGTAGCTGAGTAGAGTTATTTTTAAGTGGATGATATAATAGAGGAAATGGAATGAAAACCTCATGACCCTACCCCATGTCTCTTTCAATCTTTTTAAACACTTTAAGCAAGTTTTAAGGTGAATTTGGAGATTTTGAGGAAAAGGCCTCAAAACAGGTCTTGAACTACAAGTAAAGGATCTAACTAGTTTCCATGGTTTTATATCATTCATGGGAATGAATGAGGTTTTCAAAAAGTCTCATAGATCCTAAAATCTAAAAATGAGGTCTAGATAAGCTATTATGCCCAAAAGCCCCCCAAAAGTGCATTAGATGATTTAAGGGTCCTCAAAATAGAAAATATCAAGTTAAAAAGTAACGTTTTGATGAATTAAAATTATTTTTGACTTCCTCCACCTTATTATGTCATTTATTACCTATTAAGACACGTTTAAGGCCATTTCAAGTCTTTTGGAGTGGAGAAGAGGAGTTTGGGAGCAAAAAGATGTATTTTGGAGCTTTTTAGAGCTTAGGAAAAACAAGTTTTTTGAATTTTTTGCTTAATTTAGGGGATAATATATTATATTAAAGATTCCATGTTGTCTAAAACATCCTCTCATAAGCCTCTAAAATCATATCCAAGCACAAGAACCAATAGAGATTGTTTCTTATTCAAAATTCGCTTTTTAGATTTAAGAGAAAGAAGAAACTAAAAAAGTAATGGACAAGGCATGGGAAGTACCTGGATAAAGATTGCGCACCGTAAATCCAAACGCTTGTGAGCACTCCTCTTTGGCTGTGGAGGAATGACACCTGCAAGAAAAAAGGAAACTTGGACAAGAAAATGTTAGATGGATAGGCGGTGGGTTGCCAAGCAAGAGCTTGTTCCCGAAAGTGTGAAAACTTCCTTAAGGGAGGTCAACCCACTGTTAATAGACAGATAAAAGATCAAGAAAATACAAAATGCCAGAATACAGAAGTGACAAAGAAATTAGGAAGGAAAGAAAAGACAAAATGATTACCTGAAGGAGTTGTTGGGCTGAAGACAGTCGCCGAGGTCGGAAATGTCGCCGGCGTCGGTTAGCTGATCTGCCGGCGTCGGCTACCCTGCCGACGTCAGTTGGGGAAGTGACCGGCGTCGGTCGGGGTTGTGGCCTGTAGTCAGGTCTGGGTTGCTTTCTAGACTGTGGACGGGTCTAGTTTGTGAACAGGGTCGAGACAGGGTTCGGGGACAAATTTAGATGGACTGAGGAATGCTCTGGTTCTGGTTGGGTGCCTTATGAAAGGTCTTTATTGACAAGGGGATGAGGAAGAGGAAGATACATAGGGGATAGGACCTGAGAAGGCTTTGTAGCCTCTCAGGGGGAAAAACAGAGGGAGTAGAAGACAGTAGATAGGATAGATGACTAAAAACTAAAGAAAAGAAATAAAATGAAACACCAGACTGTGCTTACCTTTGGCTTGCTGACTGAAGAAAGGAGGAGCTGTTGTTGGAGCCATGGAAGACTTGTTGTAAGAAGAAATCCCTGATCCAGAGCCTTTGCACCTGTTGTTGTTGTTGCACGAGGTCTAGACAGAGGAGAGACAAATGCCAAAGTGCCAAGAGAAGTCTGCTTGCGAGCTCAAGGGTCTAGGGGGCTGCAACGGATGCAGAAAAGGGTAATGAAGGCTACCGATGTTGGCAGTTTTGTCGACGTCGGCCGAAGGTCGCCAACGTCGGTAGTCGTAGGATGGGGACAGAGGCTAAAAATAGCCTCTGCCCATTCTTGCATGCCACCAGGTGAGGGGTTATGGGAAGAACGGTCACGAGGATGCCAAAATGGGCATGGGGGGATGATAATGAAGAGATTTGGCCTAATAAATGCTAGGGGGAAGGTGGAGGGATTCAAGGGAGGATCCAAGGTGGCAAGGGTAGGGTGGAAAGGGGGCCACTTGATTTAAAATATTTAAGTTATTTTAATCAAATGGAGGCCAAGGGTTAGGATAAGGGTTTGAGGTGGACAAGGGGGAGAACCAAGGTGCAGACACGTTTGCGGTGTCTACATTTGCCCCTTTTTGTCTTGTTGGTTGTTCTAGACGAACTGCAAGACAAAAACAGGAGTTGGTTGCCCTAAAAAAAGGATGAGGTGTTCCCCTCCTCAAAGTGATAGTCGAGAGAAGGGAACCGAAGATCGAGTGTCGATTTGACAGAGAAAGGGATAGAAGAGAGTGAGTGAAAATGCTGTCATAGTCGTGATTGCGTGTAGTCCATTTCACGAGAGGCTCAGGTCAAATTGTCACATGTCGAGGGTCAAGGAGTGCCAAAATTAAAGTAATCGGGCCCTAGCATTTAGTCATCTGCTGATCGGGTCACTCAATTTAAGCTGAAGCTCCAAATGGTCATCGTGTTCTAGGTATCCAGGGCTCAGGAAGTGCTCCCAGAAACACGAAAAAGCCACAAGTAGTAGGGATCAACTGGCTCGCGATCCTATACTTGCGAAGGGTCAAAAATAGTCTGCAGACAATTCTGCTAACCAGCCGTGAGGTAGCACACACGTAAAAACAACCAAGGCAACACGCTGTCTTGGAAGTGGTCGAAGGTCGAAGGAGATATGCATGATCTCCAATGGTCATTGGTCAAGAGGATGGATGGATGAAAGGATGCGGCCGAGCTAACCCCAAAAGACCCCATGTCAACTGAGTGCTGCCTACATAGCCCCTGTCGTAGGGGCCTCAGGCCGATGTAGTTCTCCCTAAAAGGGAGGGAGGGTCACAGGGATTGATTGGTCTTGGTCAAAGTCGATGATTGGTCTTGGTCAAAGTTGATGGAGTTGGTCGTGATAAGAGTCAAAGAAGAGAGGGTTTGTCCATCATAGAGATGAACAAAAAGGGGTGGTCGAGCTAACCTTAGAAGATGTGGTATCTGAGTGCTGCCTACATATCCCTGGTCATAGGGCCTCAGACCAATGTAGTTCAGACAAATTGAGAAGATTGGTCGATGGTGAGATTGGTCATGTGTTGAAATGACGAGGGTAAGATGAGGATAAAATGATGCTACAGATGGTGTATTCTATAGAATTGGTCGAGAGTCTTTCATCCCTAGCAAGTTTCCATAGTCGCGATGGATGTATGCTAAGAATGAATAGAAGTCTATTTATGCTTCAGCAAGTATTGGTTTATGCTTAACATAAATTGGGTCTAGTCGGTAGTTTCCATGTGTACTGGTGTCCATAGAAACTATGTGAAATGGTCTAGGATGATGTCAGCTGAAAATGATGAAAATGGTTGGGTTTGAGATGATTCGACAATTGATGTGGTTAAATGTGACCAAAGTGTAGAGAAAAGATGAAAGTCAAATTGCTCTTTCATTGACAAGGACTAGAAAGGAAGCATAGATAGGGGTTATTAGAACCAAAGCCCCGTTCATGCATTACGTCGTTGACTAGTGTTGAGTTAGAACGGTAATCGAATCACTTTGACATTAAAGCAGGTGATAGGAGGAGGATAGGGTAACCCAGTTTAAGAGCAGGAATAACCTTGCCCCTTTTATAGGAGACCCTGAGACAACTACAAGCCAAGTCCGTGACTCGTTTTTTTTTTTTTTTTTTTTTTTTTTTTTTTTTTTTTTGTGCAGGCTGATCGATGCGAGAAGCCTACATAGAGATGTCATTTGCTTGGTGGTCATGTTGCGAAGCTGATCAATGCGGGAAGCTTCTAAGAAAGGCGTTGTTTGTAGCAAGATTAGTCATAGCCATCCTTCGAGGGAGTGGTCTATATTTTTGCTTAATATAAGGGCTTGAATAGCTATCCTTCGAGGGATCAGTCTATTGGCTACAGCAATGATAGTATAGCTGTCCTTCGAGGGAGCAGTCTGTCTTTTTGAATTTGACTTGATTTTGTGACCATGGATATGTTTTGACATCTTGATTTTGATTGTTTTTTTTTATAGGAATTTGAGTCACAGACAAGACTGTAGAAGTTCAAGGACGCCCCTTTTATTAGGACAAAGCATCCATGCATCATAAAAGCATCGTAGAGGACTTGTTAAAGGGGAATAGGGTTGAAAGGGATGAGGATTAAGAGGATGAGGATTGCTCAAGGGACGAGCTCAAGTTACGTGTCAAGTAGATGAGTACTCGACTAGCAGAAGAATGGTCGAAGATGCAATGCATTAAGAGGCTCAGGTTCTACCCGTCCGTCGAGGGAAGACAGACGATAAGTCCCTGACCCATACTTGTGCATGATGATAAAAGGTCCAAGCCAATTGGGGGTGAATTTGCCTCATTTACTTTGCTCCATATTGGTCACGTGCTAATTCTCTTTGAGGATGAGGTCTCCGATGTTGAAATCTCATTCTCGCAAATTTTTGTCATAGGCCCGCTTTATGCAACTTTGGTAGACATGGAGATGATTAAGGGCAGCAAGACGGCACTCGTCGAGTAACTCAAGTTGAGCTAAGCGATCTTGATGAAAGTCATCGTTGGAGAGAATGTCATGTAGGGAGATGCGGAGAGACAGGATTTGTACTTTGAGAGGTAAGACAGCCTCTGTTCCATACACGAGAGAGAAGGGAGTAGCACCCATAGAGGTTCAGATGCTAGTGTGGTAGGCCCACAAAGCGAAGGGAATATGAATGTGCCAATCCCTTCCTGTATCATCGACCACTTTCATGAGAATTTTGGTGAGAATTTTGTTGGAAGCCTCGGCCTGCCCATTTGCTTATGGGTAGTAAGGCAAAGAAAAGCTGAGTTTGATGCCAAATGAGTCGCATAGTTTTTGGACAGTCTTATTTTTGAAGGACTTGCCGTTGTCGGTGATGATTTTGTAAGGGACACCAAAACAATAGATGATGTGGTTACTGATGAAGTCGACAATCTTGTCAGCTTTTGTGGAGACAAGAGGAATGGCTTCCACCCACTTGGTGAAATACTCAGTGGCAGTGATGATGGACTGATGATGAAGAGACGAGTGAGGGTTGATCTCACCGATGAGATCCAAGCCCCACTGAGAGAAAGGCCAAAAATCTTGAGCGACTTGCAAGGCGTGGCTGGGGAGATGAAGCAGGTTAGAGTGTTGTTGACACTTGATGCAACGCCAAACATAATCACTACAGTCTTGATGATGGGTGGGCCAATAATAACCCAGGCGAAGGATGCGCTTGGCAACCGAGTTTCCACTGAAGTGTCCACCACAAATCCCATCGTGGACTTGCTTTATGGCATGAGAAGCTTCAACGGAGGTTAGACAGTGAAGGGGGAGACCGTCAAAGCCTCACTTATAGAGAAGACCCCCTAGCATGGTATAGCGAGCTGTGCGCTTGATGAAAGCTTGCCACGCATTGCTAGAGAGGTTGGGAGGAGTGACAGAAAGAGACAAGTAGTCCACAAGTTGCTTATACCAGTCATCTTGTGGGCTAGAATTGACAGTGTTGATATGGTTGATGTGAGGAGAGATGTATGAAGGCAAAGGTACATGATGCACTGTGACAAAAAGGTGGGATGACGATGATGAAGATGGGATATGTGAAGCAAGAGAGGCCATGGTGTCGGCAAACTTGTTCGTAGATCGTGGAACAGTCTGCAAGAGGTAATGGTCAAAAGATGCCAAAAGAAGGTCAGCACGATTCTTATACCTCTGTAAAACTTCATTTTTACAAAGATATGAACTGTTAACTTGATTAACGAAGAGCTGCGAGTCGCCGAAGATGTTGATAGACTTGATGTGGAGAGAAAGGGTAGTCTGAAGTCCCAAAATTAAGGCCTCGTATTCAGCCATATTATTGGTACAATCAAAGTTAAGCTTGAAAGATAGAGGCATGGGCTCCCCTTCGAGTGGGATGAGGATGACCCCCGCACCCCCACCGAGTTGACATTTGGAGCCATCAAAGAACATAGTCATTTGGTAGACGGTGTCATCGGTGGAAAGGGTAGCGATAGACTCGTCAGAGAACTCACAGTGTGAAGGTTGGTTGTCGGGAAGAGGGGCATCTGCCAGTTGGTTAGCGATGGTTTGCCCCTTGATAGATTTCTGCTGGATGAATTCGAAGTCAAACTCAGTAAGCAGCATGAGCCACTGAGCCATACGTTGATTCTGGTATGGCTTGGAGTGCATGTACTTGAGAGGGTTGGTGTGAATGACGACAAAGGTTTTGTGGTTGAGAAGATAGTGGCAGAGCTTGGTAGCGGAAAAGACTAATGCCAAACAGAGTTTCTCGGTATGAGTATATCGAGTTTCATAGTCGACCAGTGTTCGGCTGATGTAGTAAACCGCTTGCTCGCGATGATGCTCGTCTCGGTGCGCGATCATGGCACCTAACGAATGGTTGGTGGCAGAGATATAAAGGTAGAAGGGTTGGTCGTCCTTAGGTGGAATGAGGACTGGTGGAGAGACCAGATAGCCTTTGAGGGCTTCAAAAGCCTCTTGACAGTCCTTATCCCATTTAAAGGAGATGTCTTTCTTAAGGAGGTGATGAAAAGGTTGGCAGCGGTCTGAAAGCTGCGAGATGAAACGGCGAATGGACTGGAGCTTCCCTTGTAGACTGCAAAGCTGCTTGAGATTGGTCGGGGGTGGCATTTTGAGGATAGCGCGGATCTTGGCGGGATCTATCTCGATACCACAGAAAGAAACGATGAAGCCGAGAAGTTTCCCTGAGAGGACCCCAAAGACACACTTCTTGGGGTTAAGGCAGACATTGTATTGTAGAAGGCGAGAGAAGATGATTGTGAGAATGGTCAAGTGGTCACGGCGAAGTTTGGACTTGCCGAGAAGGTCATCCACATAGTCCTCCATGATTTTGTGGAGGAGATCATGGAAAATGTAGGTCATGGCACGCTGATATGTGGCACCAGCATTTTTCAAGCCGAAAGGCATGACTCGATAGCAGAAAGTCCCCCATGGGGTGATAAAGGTAGTCTTGTGCTGATCTTCCGGTGCGATTAGGATTTGATTGTATCCTGAAAACCCATCCATGAGAGATAGCATCTCGTGGCCGATCGTGAGATCAACAAGCTGGTCAATGTTAGGAAGAGGAAAGTCATCTTTGGGACAGGCTAGGTTAAGGTCGCGATAGTCTATGCAGATCCGAATCCCCCCAGTTGCTTTAGTAACTGGGACGATGTTAGAGACCCACTGTGGATAATCGATGGGTTGGATGAAGGAGACAGAAAGAAGACGCTGAAGCTCCTCTTTGACAAGAAGTGCAATGTGAGGATGCATCTTTCGAAGCTTCTACCTAACAGGCTTAGCCTCGGGTTTGGTGACAATGTTATGGGTAGCAATGGTGGGGTCAATGCCAGGCATGTCGCTGTAAGTCCAGGCAAAGGCCTTGCTATGGTTGGAAAGGAACTGGGCATAGTCAAGCTGCTCCTGAGGGTCTAAAGATTGGCCAATCTTTAAGACATGAGGAACATTGGAAGAAGAAGGGAGGTTGATGTCAATGGTGGATTCATTTAACATAACCTGGGTCTCAGAAGGGAGGAAACGCTAGATGAAAGAGTCATCGGCACCCATGTAGGAAAGGATGGCATCATCGTCAACGCAGTGGATAGTGTGAATGGTTGCCGACTCATCCTCTACCATGCTAGGAAAGATGAGAGGGAGAGACCTGGGCACCCCATTGAGCTGATAGGTCAGGGGTTCCAGGCGGATGGTGTTTATAGAAAAAAAAAACTAGGAGGGATGGAAACCACCGACTCCATAGGTGACGAAGGAGAAATGGGCGAGTCTGGAAGAGATTGGTCAATGGTTGGCTCGGGACAAAGGTTGGAAGGAGCCTGAGTGGGGTCATGATATCCCAGGCCATACCATTTCTTGGCATCATGATCATTGAGCGGCTCGATGGGCTGATGGGAGCCCTGCTCATATCGTCCGAAACCAAAACCCTTCCATGCACACCTGTGAAGGTAAGTGTGTACAAAGGCGAGGTTGCCAAGAAATGAGAAATTAGATGTGAAAGGTTAGGGTGAAGAGAGGGAATTGCCATTGGTAGGAGCTTGATTAAGCCCCCCATAGACAAATTTGGTTTGGAAGTGAGGAGGACCATAAGGTACGACCATCCTGATCTGATGGTCATAATTAGGACTGAGGTGAAGGCATCCATACTCTTGTGGAGTTTGGAACATGTCGAGGGTCAACAAGCGATATTCCCCAAGTGATAGTCATTGGAAGATGTCTTCCATGGGGTCTTTGGTCGGCGCTTGAAGAGGAGGGGTGAGGGCAACCGCCGATTGTGAACTGGTCGAAGCTTCCACAGATGGGGGCGGTGCCGGAGTTGACAGCTTGATCGGAATGAGGACATCGTTGGGACGGTAGGTGGTGTTGCAAGTCTTGAAGGGTGAAGGGTCAGCGGGGATGGTGTGGACTTGCCCGTCATGCTCGAACTTCACACAACGGTGCAGGGTAGAGGGTATATAGGCCATGGCATAGATCCAAGGTCGGCCCAGTAAAAGGTTGTATTGAAACTCTCCTTCGATGATATAGAAGATCTCTGGGACTGTGCGTGGACCAACACAAATTTGGAGGATGACTGTGCCAATAGTCGTGGCGATGGTGTCATTGAAAGAGTGTAAGATTGCGTCAGTTTTGGAGACGCAGTTCTTAGGAAGAGCCAGCTGATCAAAGGCGTGGGTAGAGATTATATTGATGCTAGCACCGCCATCAATCATAACGCGTTTAATGCGTGTCCGATCAACATAGGCAGTGATGAAGAGGGCGGCATCCTGATCTTTCATGTTAGATGTGGGAATCTCAGAATCGCTGAATGTGATGGAGGCGACAGGAGACAAGGAATGGACAAGGGTAGCGAGTGGTTGGGGGTCCTCAGGTTGGACCTCCGCTGCCTGCAAGGCTTGGATAAGGGCTTGACGGTGCTGAGGCGAGGTTTGGATAAGGTCATAAAGAGACATCTTCATAGGTGTCTGGTGAAGCTACTTCAGCATGGAGTCGTGAATTGGCCCAGAGGAAGACGAAGAAGGTTGGGATGCGCCAAGAATAGAAATTTTAGGCTTGGGCGCAAGGGGTGGTTTGATGAAGGGATAGGTCCAAGGAATGGCAGCTTTTTCTTTGGCCTTGTCCTTTTGCGACCTAGTGGTTATACGGATAGCATTGATTTTGAAAATGGGAGGCAAAGAAGGGGTCATGTCTTGCTAGTGAGATGTTGACGTGTTTGAAGAGGTTAGACAGGAAGGAGTCGGGGTCTGGTCAAGAGTGTCCTCAAGGAGAAGAGTGTCTTTCTCCATATGGTGGTGAATGATGGCCTTGAGGGCACAGCAAGTCTCGGTGTCGTGTCCTGGTGTACGATGATATAAGAAAATTTTTGTGTCATCGAACCAGGAGGGCTTGGACCCGAGAGGTTGGAAAGGCTTGATGGGCGGAAGGGTTATGTCAGAAGTCTAGAGAATTCAGCGCAATATCAACGAGTATGAGCCCAATAGACGGTCTATGCTATTTGATATGCATGAGGTTGGTGACTTTTGCTTAGGCGAGGTTAGAAGAGGTTTCCGTACCACCTTATGGGTTGATGGCGCAGTGACAGATGGAGACAGCTCTTTCTTGATGATTGATACCGCCTTTTTAGGAGAGGGACAACTGGAGATAGGCAGAGGAAGTAAAGGAGGCAACGAGTTTTGGTTGAAGGTCAGAGTGGGAAGGATGCTAGCAAAGGTCGAAGGATGGGGGCCCAAAATGGATGGCAATGGTGACGGGGAAGGAGACGTTCATTTCTGTGGTCTGGCAGTCTTCTTTGCCTTGGTTGGAAGACTACTGCTAGTCAAGGTCTGGCCTAGGTCCACCTTCACTTGCGGGTGAGTGAGGGTGGAGATAGGACAAACACCAAATGACCTGATGGGTTTAGACGAGATAGATGCAGGCTTCGATTTTGACGGGTTTGGTTGAGGTTTAAGATTCTGGTCTTTGTCAAGAGTCTGACGAGATTCTGCCTTAGGAGGATTAGCGGCATGTGATGAGAGGGCACGGGTATGTTGAAGGGCTTTAAGACACTCCCACAACACCTGAGGCGTCACTTTCCTTAGAGGGAGAAGTTCGATCTTCTCCACTAACCATGAAAATGGCTGAGAGGAAGATGTTGATGGTTGCGAGGTTGAAGACGAGATGGGTGTAGTGGTCTTAGACGCATGGTGTGGTGAAGTCGTGACAGGTTTAGATGAAGATGAAGGGGAGACAGGGTCTTCCCTAGGTGGAGAAGAAATCAGGGAGCGAGGCTCCTCCAGTGGGTAAAGGGCAGGGATGACGGTGCCCTCCACTTGCGGTTGAGTAGGAAGGGTCGGGTCCTCCATAGGCCGCAGAAAGGAGGAGGGCGAGACCGGTGGTGCTGGTAAGGCCGAGGCGTCCTCCAAGATGAGAGAAGTCGATGGAGAACTAACCAGGGAAAGAGGTTCGTCCACATGTGACAGACTGATGGATGGACTGACCTCTTGAGGTTGATTGGGGACAAAAGGAGAGACCGTATTGACTGTTCAAATATTGTGCTCATGATTGTCGTCAATTAAGGTCTGGACATTGTTCTGAGTTGGCGGATGATTGGGGAAAGGTTGTTTGAAGATGTCAATGGCCTGATTAGGGGGTGCATTTGGATTGTCTAAGATGAGATCCCCCTTTTCAAGCATGTCTTGTATTATGTTCTTAAAGGTCTTGCAGTTTTCTGTGTCATGGCCCTTAACATGGTGGAAGCTGCAGAAGTCTTGCTCCCTATACCACGCAGGGATGGCATGTGAGGGATCGAATTGTGGAGGAGGTCGGGCCTGAGGGAGATTGAGGGCCCCCTGTTTAACAAGCTTTTCTAGCACAGACGCATATGATTCTCTGAGAGGAGTATATCATCGCTGCACATATCTTTGCTGGAATTGGCGAGTAGTGCTCTGAGATGTAGATGGCTCAGGCTGATTGGTCGAAGAAGATGAAGGTCTGAAAACCACGGCATTAGCTGAAGCCTTGGATTTAGAATTGGATGATGATGGCTTAGCAGAAGAAGAGTCATTGGTCTTAGAGCTGGGATTCTTACTCTGCAACTTGACTTTATTCTCCTCGATGGCACGCAACTCAAATTTGCGGGCCAGCGTGAAGGCCTCGTCAAAAGTGCGGAAGGTTTGAACCCTCAGGGTGGAAGAGATATGTCTAGCATAGGCTTGGGAAAAGAGTTCAATAAGCTCGGCCTGAGGTAAGGAAAAGGAGAGTTGATTGATAAGGCCTCTCCATCGAGCAACGAAGTCGGCTATGGACTCATCCTCGAATTGCCAGATAGAATAGAGGTCCGTGATTGAGACCTTCTTGGTTATGTTGATGGAAAAGTGATTGAGGAAGAGCTGAGCCAATTATGTGAATGAGAAGAGAGAATGGCTAGGAAGGGAGCTGTACCAGTCAAGTGCAGCACCTGAGAGAGACATAAGAAACATGCATAAGAGTAATGCATCGTCATGGCCAATGAGGTAGCAGGCATGTCTGAATGCCCGCAAGTGTTATTGTGGGTCTTCCTTGTTTTGAAAGTGAGAAAACTTCAGAAGCTCCCACTGACTAGGATATGGTCTGATTGGGATAGAAGGATGAATGGGCTCATTACAGATCTGCTCTTATGAAAGAGTGTTACGCGAGCCGGAAACAGAGGTTTCAAGACTGGTCATCTTGTCCATCAGCATTTTGATGATGTCTGCCGACGGATTGACGGGTTGCGCGCCTCCTAAGTTGTAGGGAACTTGGAAGAGGTTAGAGGAGGCGTGCGATATAGTCGATTGTACAATGTACGGATGACTAATCGCAGGGGCAGAGGTGGAGGCTAAAGTTGGTTGGGTGGAAGACATAGCTGGGCCCATTGTCGCCACGAGAGGTTGGACTGTGGTAACGGGGGCCAAGGGGTAAGAAGCCACCCTGGTGTTGATAGGGGCCAGGGTAGGCAGAATAGAGATGACAAGGTTTTGAAAAGGAGTGGATAGCGGTTGAGCGGGTTGAGGTTGATAGGGGGCCAGAACCCCGGTGGAAGTGGGCCCAATGATAGAGGGAGAGGCCACACCTGGAGGATTGGTCGAAGTCTGGTCAGTGGTCAAAGCGATGGCTTGAGTGTCTGAAGGTTGAACTATGGATGTTGTCGATACAGTCGCAGTCGCGGCAAGGGAGGTTGGCATTCTGTAGATTGGATTGCCTAAGGAGTCTCACATTCGGCTATGCACGAGATAGTGTTGCAAGGCCTTGACGTTGAGGTCCAAGAATCACTCGAAATCTTGGTCCCCTTCTTGGACAATGGGAGTTTGCGGTGGGGTTGGACGGGCAGGAGTTCTTTCGGTCTCTGAGTTGAACTCCATTGTAGGCTTGGTCACGGATGGGGTGGACGGAAGTGGTTGACAGCTGGCGTGGTCGACAAGAGCCTTGGCTTGGCTACGAGTCAAAACCATGCAAGGCTAAGAAGGTTCAGGTCTCAGGAACTGTGTTGCTCAGTTTCAAAAAACCAAGATGGAGTCTTTGACAGAGAAGGGACAGGTTTCAGGCTGCTGGTTTTGAAAAAAAGGACAGTGACAGAGACCGATGTCGGTTTAAAAACTGATGTCGGTAAGAAATGTGGCTGACGTCAGTCAGATAACTGATGCCGATAACAGATGAAGCCGACATCGGTAGCAGAACCGATGCCAGTGACAGGGGAAGCCGATGTTGGTGGCAGAACCGATGTCGGTGACTGTGTTTTCCAGAGAACCAAAAGGTTCTTGGAAAACAATGAAGAAAGTGTCCTCACTCACTCAAACAAACAGATGAGAAGAGGAAAATAGAGAGAGACACACAAGCCTAAGCGATAAATCCTAGGAATTGACCTTAGAAATTGTGGCTTATGCCTTAGATGGATGTTTGGGGAGATTGGCTGAAAAATGGGTCCTAGAAGAAGGCGGTCTAAAGATGGTTTTGGGTCTTATTTTAGGCACTCAAAGATCTGTGTTAGGGTCTGGTACGTGGCCTGGTGCTAAGGAGCAAGCTCCCCTCACTTCACAATTTCAGTGGTTAGTTGGTCTCGCTTAGCCAAGATATACCTCGCCTAGAGTTTAGACTCCGCCAGAGAACGGAGTGGGCTTCCCCCTTGGTGATGAAATCCAAGTGGGGTTACCAGGACGGGTAAGGTATCCACTAGGGGATGAAATCCCAGTCGGGCCTTATCTCAAGTAAGTTTTATGTTCGTTTTAGTGCATGTGGTTCGGTAGTGTAACATCAAGTGTCTACGATTTATTCAATATGCGTCTAAGTTACTAGATGTGGACTCATGCAAGCACAAGCAGAAATGAAAGTGCAATACGTTTTAATGCCCAAGTCGAAATGTGATGTTTGTTATGAAGACAAGTTTGAGAAAGGGTTGAGAGTATGATGTTTAGACTAGTCTAGAATGCAAGGAAGAAAGATTCATTTTAGTCCTGCTTATAGTGTCATTGAGAAGAAAAGAAGGAAGAGAAAAGGTAAGAACCTAATGCTCCTAAATGAAGAAGAAAAAGGAACCCAGGAGGAACCTAGGGTCCCACCGGGCGTGCCAGAGATGTTTCTTATTCAAAATTCGCTTTTTAGATTTAAGAGAAAGAAGAAACTAAAAAAGTAATGGACAAGGCATGGGAAGTACCTAAATAAAGATTGCGCACCGTAAATCCAGACGCTTGTGAGCACTCCTCTTTGGCTGTGGAGGAATGACACCTGCAAGAAAAAAGGAAACTTGGACAAGAAAATGTTAGATGGATAGGTGGTGGGTTGCCAAGCAAGAGCTTGTTCTCGGAAGTGTGAAAACTTCCTTAAGGGAGGTCAACCCACTGTTAACAGACAGATAAAAGATCAAGAAAATACAGAATGCCAGAATACAGAAGTGACAAAGAAATTAGGAAGGAAAGAAAAGACAAAATGATTACCTAAAGGAGTTGTTGGGCTGAAGACAGTCGCTGAGGTCGGAAATGTCGCCGGCGTCGGTTAGCTGATCTGCCAGCGTCGGCTACCCTGCCGACGTTGGTTGGGGAAGTGACCGGCGTCGGTCGGGGTTGTGGCCTGTAGTCGGGTCTGGGTTGCTTTCTGGACTATGGACGGGTCTGGTTCGTGAATGGGGTCGAGACAGGGTTCGGGGACAAATTTAGATGGATTGAGGAATGCTCTGGTTCTGGTTGGGTGCCTTATGCAAGGTCTTTGTTGATAGGGGGATGAGAAAGAGGAAGATACACAGGGACAGGACCTGAGAAGGCTTTACAGCCTCTCAGGGGGAAAAACAGAGGGAGTAGAAGATAGTAGATAGGATAGATGACTAAAAACTAAAGAAAAAAAATAAAATGAAACACCAGACTGTGCTTACCTTTGGCTTGCTGACTGAAGAAAGGAGGAGCTGTTGTTGGAGCCACGGAAGACTTGTTGCAAGAAGAAATCCTTGATCCAGAGCCTTTGCACCTGTTGCTGCTATTACACGAGGTCCAGACGGAGGAGAGACAAATGCCAAAGCACCAAGAGAAGTTTGCTTGCGAGCTCAAGGGTCCAGGGGGCTGCAACGGATGCAAAAAAGGGTAATGAAGGCTGCCGACGCTGGCAGTTTCGCTGACGTCGGCCGAAGGTCACCAACGTCGGCGGTCGTAGGATGGGGACAGAGGCTAAAAATAGCCTCTGCCCATTCTTGCACGCCACCGGGTGAGGGGTTATGGGAAGAACGGTCACGAGGATGCCAAAATGGGCATGGGGGGAAGATAATGAAGAGATTTGGCCTAATAAATGCTAGGGGGAAGGTGGAGGGATTCAAGGGAGGATCCAAGGTGGCAAGGGTAGGGTGGAAAGGGGGCCACTTGACTTAAAATATTTAAGTTATTTTAATCAAATGGAGGCCAAGGGTTAGGATAAGGGTTTGAGGTGGACAAGGGGGAGAACCAAGGTGTAGACACGTTTGCGGTGTCTACAGAGATAAAGAAAACCTATTAGCTACAAACTAGGCATGAAACAAGGTTTCTACCATTAATGGAGGTCCAAGCATTTTAGAAGTTTTAAAAAATTAATTAAAGGTCATTTAAATAATAAAATTTTTTACTAATTTTTGTATTTCATAAGTAGGATTCTGGTTATTCATGCTAGGGAAAAATCATTTTGGATAGTCTTGGACAACTTTAGGAGAGCCTCAAGTTTTCACTAAGTATAGTCAGGAGAGAGAGTGTTGCACTAGAATATTTTGGTCAATGATATGGATCATAGTGGCCTTAAAATTTTTTTTTATATTTCATCTCCTCATATTTATGAATAATCACTAACAAATTGGGGTGTCTAGGTATACTCATCTAGGTAAGGTCCAAGTTTTCTTCCATTGCTTCATTTCAGAATTCAATGAGAAATAATGGTTTTACGAGATTTATTTTAGGGTGAAATAGGTAATATTACAATTGTATTCATGAGATAACTCCTCCTAATAATTTACTTATGTCATGAAACTTATTTTCCTTATTATCCTTGTAAATGGTCCATTTGATTGGTTTTGGAGCAAAACCTGTGTTAGAAAGCTAATGGACACTCCACCTCCTTATACCACATTGGATTACTCAAATTATCTTTGTTAATAAATCCTTAGTAGTTCATAAAAGCCTTGATGGGTCAAATTAGGAATATTATTTCATGGTAAAACACCATCTATATCAGTCTTTGTCCTGTCTCAGAGTGAAACAAGGTAATTAATAGTTTGAAGAGGTTCATTTGAGTGGAATTCATGAGCACCAAGTGGTGAGGGAATAATTATTTTAAAATGACCAATGAAGATATAATAAATACAATCTTAAAAATCTTGCCTTGAAAAAGAAACAACTTTAAAAATATCTCATTAGCATATATTAATGTTTCAAGTTCCCTACAAGAGACTAACGACATTAGAATGAAGATGATGAAACTATTTTGACATCCTCTACGATGACAAATAACAATTTTAAGGTTTTGGGGAGGTTTAAGTTTGATTATATTTTCATCCACTATGCATATGTTCAAATTCGCACCTTCACTACCATGTGTTTTGCAATGTACACCTACAAGTGACTCATATAGAGTATGAAACAATTGGAAGGCATATGTTAAATCTTGTTTGGAACTTATTTAAGGTCTTGAAGTGTTTAGGGTGATGTATCACTTATTAATAAATAAATTGAGTGGAAATGTAGTCTTTAAACCTTGATCCTACAGTTTTCAAGCAATTTTAGGGATTAATTACCTTAAAGTATCCAAACCAAGGTCTTCACCCTTCTTTTAGTCCCCCCATAGTGAATCATATGAGGTCTTAGCTAGTTTAGATGTTTCCGTCAGGAAGTACTATTATAGGGGATAAACTTTGACATAAAAATAAGTACATTTGGCCAAATAATATGATGATGGAGAGCCCTCAATTCATGCAATAATTCACTATAATTCCTTAGTATTCTCTTCAAGATTTTGAACCTCAAATGGACTTGTTGTGATATAAGGATTGATGAAGGCATAAATTTGTATACAACTATTCCCTTGAGATTGGAATGGTAATAGTGTTATAAAAAACACATTGATAATGTTTTTGATATGGGACCTCAACCCACATCACAACCTACATGCACCCCTTTCTATGAGTGGAAACACATTACACAACTGACTTGACAACTAGGATTGTCAAAGTAAAGGATCTACATTAAGGGATATGGAAAAGGTTTAGAGTGTTATAAGGAAGGAAATTATAATAAAATAAGTAATATAACTTACACCACATTATCATCACAATGTAAATAGGTTAGTATCCATTTTCAAGAGAAACCTATAGTCAACTTTTTACACAGTTCAGTGTCAAGCTACTTTGAAGGAGAATTGAGAGGTTGGAGGTCCTAGAGAAGTGATAAAAATTTTACATTTAGGACAGAGGTTAATCATGAAAAAAGGTAAATATTCAAGGTCTAAAATTTACCAATAAAATATGGAAAACATCCTCTATTTTGTCTAAGAGGTTAGGTGCTCTTAAAAATCAGACATCTTACCAACCTAGTGAATAGTGCAAGTCATATTAGAATATATAGTAAGAGGTCTTGGAGACATAAGGTAGTGATGTGTATGGTAATTTTGGATATTAATAAATTATTAATATCAATTAAAAATGATAAAACCACCTAAATAGGCTCCAATCTTTCAAAACTTAGCCTGGTGATACCTACAACCATCTTTTGGTTTGAACAATGAGTTGAGTTTGAAGATGGATTCAAGGTGTGTAAGGATAATAAATGACTTATGGAGATCAATTAAATTGTGAGAGGAATAATAGGACATTATAAATTCCTTTTTGGTATTATAATATCATCATGAGAAGGTGAAATAAGACAATCTCAATCATGAGCCTAAGAAGCATAAGAAAAACTAGATAGCTCAAACTAGTTATTAGTAAAAAGAGCCTAACAAAAAAACATGCATTCAAAAGGCATGAAATTTTTTCATATTTGTCCTTGTGAATTTATAAACTTATATAAAATATTTTTTTGTCTAGAAACTTATTTTATGTACCCTCTATTTTTACGTAGTCCTATGCTTGTCCATTGAGGAGAATATGGAGCTAGGTAAGCTTATTGAAGGGATTTAACATATGAAAGATGGTTTGAACCTCATGTGAGTGTTTTTGAATAATTTGGGAGTGATTTTAAATCTTATAAAATATTTTATATATTGATCATATTTAAAATTTCAAGATAAAATGAAGAAAAGTGCAAGTTGGCCTAAATCAATATTTTGTCATACAAATGCAGAGAGTCATAAAAGGAGTTTTTAGGCATTTAAAGGGTTTGATAATGAGATATAATGATTGTAATAGTTTTTAGAGATATTATAGGTTAAAATAAAAAATTAATGAGGTATTGATTCCTCATAAATCTCAAGATACACCTATTTATCTCTCTTTATGTCTTGCAATTCTCATTTTTTGAGTGTGTATTAGGCCTAAATTATTGATTACAAATGTTTTTCTTCATTGAGAATAGAATAGATCAAAACAGTTATGGATATACATATAGGTCATATTTAAAAATTAACTAAGTCTTTAAACCTCATAAAACTTTAAAAATGGATATTAAGCCTTACATATTATATGTAGTCATATAAAATACAAAAATTCGTAACTTGAGCATGGATAATGACCCAACCCTTAGGTCCCTCATGCTTGATTTAATGACACTCTTAATCTTATTTTCACTGATTCCCAATCATTTTTAGCCTTTCATACTTGATCCCAATTGAGTCAGACCCCTCTTTTAATGATAAATCAATCCCCCCAAGTCTTGTCTCTTCAGGACAGTAACACCACACTTGGACTATAATGTTAATGCCACTACGATTCACTTTTAGTTCTATTGTCCAAGCCCATTCCTGACCCCAATGGTAAATTTATTCTAGTTCCCCATCCTTATCCTTGTCAGCCTAAGGTGAGTACATTCAACCCATGACAGATAGATCTTTATAAAAGACAATTCAAAGATCATTTGGAAAGGATTGGAAAATATCACTAAGAAAGAAAGAATATAATCAAGAATATTCAATCAATCTTCCCTATTCTTTGTATACAACCAATTAACACACTTGCAAGCTCATTCAAGTCCTTACACCAATCCCTAGCCACATCAAGCACATCTAGTTTAGCATTAGGCATCTTCATATACATAATTTCACAAAGCACATAAAGTGGGGAGAAATACATATGGTTTTATCACTCTTTATAGTATTGGTATGTAATATGTGTGCCCACACATGGGGTGTGAAGCATGTATAATGAATCTTACACACATTAACCCCCCCCCCATCTTTCTCAAAATTAGTCAAAGAATAAAAGAAGATAAGGTTTTAAGAAATAATCTTATTTATATGGAGATATAGAGACTTCCAACTGATGAAATTTTTTATAAAATCTCACACCAATGTAGCAAACAAAACCCAAAAATCTTAGATCCTCAAGAAAATAGTGGTAGAGGTTGACTATAACACTAGTGCCATTACTATCCAGTTCTATTTCTCCTATCCAATCACAAAATGAATTTTAGATCTCAATTTTTAATAGTGTCCCAGTGCTATGTAGTGAACTCTAGCTTCTATCTCAATCAAATCAATTAATTTCTAGCTAAGTTTTGTTTTCTTCTCCTTATTACTATTTTTAGAAAAGTTTGAATTATAATTAATTTACACAAATCAGTAGCTTAATTATTGCCTATTTATTTTTTTATTTTACTACTAAGACCCTTTAACTAAATTGGGAATAATACACCAATATTCCAAAAATTGTTAAACTATTTTATGAATTGGACTTGAATCGAACATGCAACCTTCAAACATGCATAAAAAACCTAGAAACTCTAGGGTAAATTTCCTATTTATTTTTCTTATATTTTTTATGATTTTTTACCTTCATAATAAAATTAGAAATTAGCTTTAAATTTTAAATTTTCATATTAATTTCAAAATAATCATCTTTCAAATCCTAGTTGCATATACTATGTCCCATTACTTCTTGAGATATCACCTTAAATCTAAACTCAGATTGCACATCAAAACAAAAATGGATCTCACTTATTTCCAAATATTTCTTAAATTTATTGAAAATAATAAGAAGACCATACTTGGTCCTATCATGTACATGAATGATGAATTTTACCATATGTTAGTAAAAAGCTTCATTCTTTGCATTTATTGCCTACTTTTCATAATATGGGATGATATTTAGAAAGTTATTGTTAAACATAGTAAAATTACTCTCCTTCAAATCAAAGCTTACTTGTATTCAATACAAGGTTTCATTACTTGTTTTCTAACTATCATATGGAAAAAATTTCAAGTTTATCTTGCTAAACATGTTTAAAATGTTATGCTACAAGTAAAAAAAAATTATGCATTAGTGCAAATTTCCATGATCTCTATCCCTTGTTTGTTATCTCTCATGTGGAATGATTTTCATAAACATATAGATATATAACTTATAACTAAAATTACATTCATTTCATCCCACATACATGATTCCTACCTAGATGCATATAACTCCCTTGCTACTTCTATGTTCAAATTACAACAATACAAATGAAATAGAATCAAATATATAATGCATAGTTCAAATGATCAATATCATGTTTTTAACTCTAGTTTTTCATCTCAAATAATGACAAAAGAATGTCTAAATGATAACTCTCTTAATCTTTCTTCTCATATTGAAAATGAAACTAATGCATTCACTTCATTCAAGGATGACATAGATGCACATAGTATTCCAATTTCACATGACAAATTATTTTATATTAGGAAAGAATTTCTATCTCCTCCTCTCCCCCAAAAGGGTGATAGCTAATTTCCTTCTAACTAGGTCCATACTATCACCCCTTCAAAAGGTGAGGTAGCCATTACTATTTTTTATATTGCATACATTTAGTCTATGGCTTATTTAAACCCTCTTCAACATATGTGCCTGCATGTTCAATCATAAACAACTAGGGTTTGCACTTGTGAGACTCTACGGGATCAAATCACCAGTATGAACAAGATAATTTTAGATTTACAAATGTAGAATTAGATATTACATGAAAATATCACAACATTGAAAAATCATATTATAATATAGAAGCCTTAAAGGCACCCTAGTGTCAATCATGTATATGCACCTTCACCTAGTCAGTTGGTTGCAAGCAATGTTACATATCAAAAGAATAAATCAAAATAAAGTAACTCTACAACTAGTGATTCAAAAATCATTCAAAGATCAAATAAGATTCTAAGTGAGGTACTAAGGGAAATAGTTAAATCTATGCTGATTAAACTACCTCCTCTACATCCAGTGAGAAGATCTAGATATTATTATGCATATCATAGAATGCATGGACTATAAAATAGATTCATGTTTGGAATTGCAAAAACATATATAAAAAATACTTACTAATGAGGATCCTATACAAGGTAAATCAGTCAATCAATCCTAAGTGACATAAGAACACATTCACAAAGGGTCAAATTTAGAAATAGTACAAAAGTGGTTACCAAAGCATAAATCAAAACAACAAAAGGATAAGAAAGGAAAATAAGAGCAAGGAATAATACCATAGGCATAGGGAAATAATGAAAAATATTGAAATCTACCTATAAAATGAGGCTCAACATTCAAATCAGTATGATTTTGGTCAAAAATATCTATAATAGTTTGATTATCAAGGTCAAAGGTTGGGCAAGCAAGCTCAAGGCATCACTACTCTTATTCTAGCAGTTGATAATGTTTGTCACCAAGGTTTGGGATTTATTGAACATCCTAAGGTAAATAATTCACAAACATAATTTATCAAAGGAAAAGATCTAGATATAACAAAATTCAACACTAGCATTCCATTAGTTCAAAGTCAAGATGATAATTATGAGTGGAATAATACAATTTATTATGATTTTAAAGATACCAACAATGAATCCAAATATTTAGATTCATATTCATAGCCATTCCCTCATGATTCAAAATCATATATAATTCCTTTGTTTGATATATGACACCATGATAGGAAGTCTCCCATGAGACTCATTATTTAGCATCATCTCTTCTCAGCTTTGATTGTACATAGTTTCTTATGCTTGATTGTACATAGTTCAAAACATTCAAAAATCCAAAAAGAATATAAAATTTAAAAACACAAAAACATTAAATTATGTCAAAACACCAAAAACATTTAGATTGTATGCAAATCCATGCTTCACATCTCTACTACTATGCTGGACTTATTTGTTCTTATATGTTTATTATTTTTTGATTTATCTATATTACCATGCTTCACTTGATCTTCTTTGATTTTGTGAAGTAACATCCAGATCCTTTATTGCTTCACTCTACCTGTTGAGGGGGAATCCTACTACATTGGAGATAAAAATTGATATACCTTCCTCTTGGGGGCATCTTTTACATGAATACACCATCCAGGTTATGTCATTCCTACACCACATACTCTAATTATCATGATTATGTACATTATTTACTATCTTACATAGATTACTCTATCAACATTCCAATAGTATATATCACTTGTGTATTTCTTAGCATATACCTATTCTTGTAATAACATGTCTTGCATACTTTCCCTCTTGATTTGATTAGTTAGATGTGATTGTATTTCCCATTATTACATGCTTTTTTTAATTACATTTATTAGTTCTTGTTTTGTCTCTTGTATGTGCTTTAGGACATTTTCCAATGTCTTTTGATTTTATTCATGTATGTGCCTTTGGATATTTGCCAATGTACCTTGTCTGTACTCTTCTATGTGATTGTGGCTTCCACACCAACCTTGCTTATTTCAATTGTATGTGTATGTGGCATTTGAATATGCCTTACATTCTTGATTTTTAGTATGAGTGGCATGCACCAATGTACCTTATTTACTTGGCCCCTTGTCCATCCGTGTATTCTTCTTTCTTATTGTCTTTTGTGCTTGTTGATTGTTTGCTTCTCATTATTTGCAATGGTATGATCCACATCATGCATTATCTTGATTTCTTGGATATCTTGATGGACAACATGCTCCATCCCTATAAATGAAAACTAAAAACTAACCAGACTTTCATTTCTACTTTAGCACACTACACATGTTCTTACAATGTTATATCCATTTAGGCATACCCATGATGATCTAACAAAAATCTTAATACAAATCATGCTATATCTATAGATATCTTGTCAATTATCATTGATATATCATGTATCTTTGTAGCATAACACACTTATAGGGCTATTTATTATGGGGGAAGTCATTTTAGGGTCTTCATTCTTACCCTCAAAAGAGGGGGAAACAAACAAGGGTTTTATCATAGAGATTAGAGCTCCTAATGGTCAAAATAGTAGTTTTTAGAACACCCAAACCATTAACTAGACATCAAAATAGTTAGAAAAAACTAGGTAGATAATCAAGAATCTAGAATAGTTACTATATTTGGCCTTAGACAATAGCACCCAATTTGGACAATAGCATCAGTGCCACTAGTGTCCACTTTTGGTGCTCTTATCTAAATAACAAAAATACTATATTTTCCATAAATAGACAGAAAGGTAACTTTAGTTATAGTTTTCTTAGCTATAGACTAGACCAGATTTAACAGTTTTAATCTAATTTTACTCAAATAATCTAGATATATGGGGCATCATATGTGACATGATGACTCTTACTTTTAATTTTAGAGAGGGTAGTTAGTACAAATTCTAGATTAGAATCCATGTTTTAGACACCAGTGATTAGGGGAAATGTACAACCACATTTGTTTTCTTTTCTTTCCTAGGCATTCTCAAATGTTTCATGCCTTATTCCATCTACAAATGGTTGGCATCAGTTTGAAATGGATTTTATACAATCCTAGCTTCTTGAGTTCTTAATTTCTTGAGTAGCTTTCATACAAGCCTAGTAGACCAGTTCAGAATGTCTTTCATAAAAGCCTAATCAACATCTTTCATAGTGGCTAAGAGTGGCTTAGTTTCCAATATACATTTGGCTATCCATACCAACATTATTAGATCATAGTACATTCATGGGCTTTAAGAGCCATCTCATATGACATACACTTCATACTAGTATTAGTTCATATCTTCACTTCATGAGGCATTAATGGAGCCTAAGGACTAGTTAGCCTTTGTATTCTTGAGCCACCTATTCAAAGGGATTGGGCACATAGTCCAAACATTTATTAACACATGCAAGACCACCTAGATTCACTTAGTGGTAAATGATGGATCCAAAGGGCTAGCCTTTGTATTATTGATCCACATCTAGGGAAATGAACACTCAACTTTGTTCATGATACTACTCTTTGTTCAACACACATGTAGCATTATTCAACATCACTCAACATCATAATAGGTTTAGTATTGGTCCATGTACCTGGTGAGGTGTATTCATTCCTTTCTTTTCCTCTCTCTCTTACCTAGATTAGTATGTTGTTATTTTAAATATTATGTATCTAGTAAGAACTGATCTACTTTCTATTTTTTCTTGTAGATTCACGCTTCATAGCATGCTCTCTTTATGCACACCCAACATCACATAGCTTTATGAGCTTCACCCTTGTAGGTAAAATCAGGAATGCTTTTTATTTTTCCTTTATCCTAGAATTTCTCTTTGTTACATCACTAAAATAAAGTGGGGGGAATTTAGTCATATAAAATGCAAAAGTTGGTAACTTGAGCATGGCTAATGAGACTAAACCCTTAGGTATCTTGTGTTTTCTTTCATGATCCTCTTAGGCTTATTTTGAATGATTCCTAGTCATTAGTAGCCTTATATACTTGATAATAGCTGATATAGACCACTATTTCCATGAAAAATAAATCCCCTAGGTCCCATCTACTTAGGATATTATCACCACACTTGAACTATAGCATCGGTGCAACTACTGACCATTTTTAGTGTTATTATCCAAGCCCATTTCTGGCCCTTATGATTAATTTCTTCCGATTCCCCATCCTTATCCTTGTTGGCCTAATGTGAGTACATTCAACCCATGATTAATAGATCCCTATAAAATCCCATTCAAATATCATTTGGAAAGGGTTGTAAAATATCACTAAGTAAGCAAGAATACAAGTAAGACTACTCAAGCAATCTTCCCTATTCTCTACATATAGTCATCCAATACACTTTCAAGCTCATTCAAGTCCTTACACTAGTCCCTATCCACCTATATCACATCCAATTTATAATTATGTATATTCATATACATAATTACACAAAACACATCAATTAGGTAAAACTACATATGGCTTGATCCCTCTTTAGAGTATTAGTATATAGGCAACATACCCACACATGAGGTGTGAAGCACATCTAGTGCATATTACACACATTAGTCCCCCCCTTCATACTAAAAATTAGTCAAATAACAATAGAAGATAGGTTTTTAATAAATAATATTCTTTACAAAGAGCTATAAAGACTTTTAGTTTATTATTAGGAACCCAAGGAAGCACCATTGATTACCAAATACAAGCAACTTAAGATGCGGAATTAAACTAGAAGTAACAAGTAACTAGAAACTAGAAATAACATAGAATATGAGAGACAATACCCAATTATATTAATACTCATCCAGAAAAGAATACAATAAAGAATATGCCACTTCTTCTTCACACCTCTCAGAGGCTTCCCACACCTTAAGTGTATAGTAATTCTTTCCTCAAAGCTCTCTCTCTTATGGTCCCAACACACAACTCAAACATAGAGTTGGTGTTCACCTCCAACTAGTCAGTATCCACTACTGCTAATACACAAGTGCTCCACGCACTCCATAAGTGCTCCACACACTCCAAGTACTCAATGTAATCGAAGTAGATCTCCCCTAAACTTGCAACAACCTACAACTCAAATGATCTTACTTATGGAAAGATCTACCTTGACTTCCTCTATGCTCTATGATGTGTTGTTGTCACCTTTGATCCTGCTACCACCTGCAGATCTCCTTTGAGCTTTCACACACACACTTTTTACCATGTAGATCTCTCTACACCCTGAAGAACCCTTGTCTTTACCTCACCAAGTCCTTATGATTCTCCAAACCAGTACCCCAGTGGATCTTCTCCCTGATCGAGCACACTTGTAGACCAACCTAATCATACACACTTGGCACCCCTATGGACCTAGGAGGAGCACCCTTGCTCTCTTCACACATAGAAGGAGCTAACCTTGCTCAACTCAAACTAGAACAAATTACAATATATTCCATGAGTCTATTATATAGATCTCATGCAAACAATAATTAGACACCTAATTACAATAATTAGATCTACAACTTCAAGTCTATAATTGGCTCTTAACATGTAAACACTCAGTTCATTAACAAACTATTCATGCAACTGACAGTTCCATAACTACACAAGAAATCGACGTCGGTCCCTATCTACCTAGAGGTGACCGACACTGGCCGATCCCTGACTGACGTCGGTTGTTCTTCCTATTTGTATATGACCGATATCAACTGATCAGACCAACATTGGTTGCTCTGCAACTCAGTAACCTCTCAGCAACCTCCTCCATGTCTACATCAATGAATATTTTAGCTCCACAACCTAATAATCTCGCACTTGGAGTTAAATAGCTGTAATGTACCTATACCTGTACACCATCTAATTTGTTTCCTAGCTTGTATCCCTCTTCAAGATTAATCCTGAAGACCAACCACCACACAACCTATGGTGCACCTCCTGTCATCCAAGTAACCTACCACATCCGAACCTACAAACCCATGTAGTGAAGTCCTAACCCTACATAGCATGTATACCTGCTATTGGTCCCTCTCAAATACCTAAGAACCCACTTCCCCGAATTGGCTCCTAACTCTCTGATAGCTCCCACTATTGGGGAAAACTTAGGTCTATACCAAACCTCATGTGATTTTGGACACTGAACTATCTAGCCCTTGCTGTGCTCCAGTTTTGCTTCTTACATATTGAACCTCACCAACACCTGATTCACATCAGCTCCCACTGGAGACAAAATCAACCTGTGATCTTCCATGTCTCTCATGCCAAAGAATTTTGCTGCTCCAAATTCCTCATGACATGCCACTAAACTAACCTTACCCTTAGCTCAAAAAAACCCTATATGTCTAAACCTGCTAGCTAGCATACCATCCACATATAGTAATAGGATAATGTCATGACCATCATCCTCCTGGTAAGATAAACACAATGGTTACAATGACACTTACTAAAGCCCTGCTTTGTCATCCACCTATCAAAACCTGTACCACTGTCTTGTAGCTTCCTCAAGACCATATGACCTAGCCTTCCATCTCACGTGTCCATTCTCTCTATTCTTTAACCAAGGTATCCATTCATCTCAGTGCTTTCATACCGGCTGGCAACCCTACCAAATCTCTAATTTGGTTTTGCATCCTATTCATGCCATGCTGCCACTATTTCCTAGATCCTTCCTACTCTGTAGTGAGCAATGAGTATAAAGAAGAAGAACAAGGAATTTGAGGCTTACTTACACTTTCAGTCCTCCCTATGGGAGTTTGAGACTCCTTGACAACTTGTTATCTGCCCAAAATTTGTCTCAGTGACTGACCTCAGTCACCATACAGTCTGCATCCAACTGATGTCAGTTCCATGCGACTATCCAGGTCACCGATGCTAGTTATCTTGCCGACATTGGTCTCCACCTACTTGACACCACTAACTCCTCTGGTCTGCACATGACTAATGTTGGTACCTATTTGTTTGACATCAGTTACCTTTGACTGATGCCATTACCTGTGTTTGCCTATGAGTGATGACTTTTTACTCATGAGCTCCTTTAAATCATTCCCATGTCCAAATTGCCCTGCTCAAAAGTATCCTCTGTCCATCATCTCCTCCAAGAAAACCAAGGCTTTCCATTTCTTAAGTCTGTCAAACACATCTATCTTCCGCTTAAGAACATGCATCTCCTTCTTGCTCATGTGACCAAGCCTACAAAGCCACATCTTCACAACAAAAGAAGAATCATTAATACAAGCAAGTAGATAAAAAGTACCTAATTTCTTACCACATGCTAACTCAAGTGCATCCATTGTGAGAGTTTTTGTGCATCTCTCATCACCTAACTTTCCTGAAGCAATTAGCCGCATCTTCAAGACTGGGACCTACATGACCTTCTTCAACACCCATGTGTTGGCCGCCTACAATTTCAGCATCACTTCCCCTTTGCCAATACTATGACAAGGCTCACCAACCCCTCTACTTGGGGTTACATGGAAAGAGGTAATAGAATCTATTAACCAAGATTCAACTTTATCCAAGAAACATCCCAGAGCATCCTATGTAACAACACCTGCAACATCTACTTCTTCAGTTCCTTCATGTTGATTTGCTACCAACCAACAATATTTCTTTACCTGCTCTTTCTTTCCATAACACCATAATTAACTAGTCGTGCCTTTGAATTCCTCCATTCTTAGTGTACTTTCTTCTACCATTGTTATACTCCCACTCAATTAGAAACCCCTGAGAGTGACCTATAATCAAACACAAAACTTGCTCCCTACAACCTTAGCTCTGATACCAACTGTTAGGAACCCAAGAAGCACCATTGATTACCAAATATAAGCAACTTAAGATGTGGAATTAAACCAAAAGTAACAAGTAACTAGAAATCAGAAACAACATAGAATATGAGAGACAATACCCAATTATATTAATACTCATCCAGAAAAGAATACAATAAAGAAGATGCCACTTCTTCACACCTCTTAGAGGCTTCCCAAACCTCAAGTGTACAATAATTCTTTCCTCAAAGCTCTCTCTCTTATGGTCCCAACACACAACTCAAACACAGAGTTGGTGTTGACCTCTAACCAGTCAATATCCACTACTGCCAGTACACAAGTGCTCCACGCACTTTAAGTACTCAACGTACTCCAAGTAGATCTTGCCTAAACTTGCAACAACCTGTAACTCAAATGATCTTACTTATAGAAGGATCTACCTTGCCTTCCTCTATGCTCTCTGATGTGTTGCTATCACCTTTGATCTTGCTGCCACCTGTAGATCTCCTTTGACCTCACACACACACACACCTGTTACCATGTAGATCTCTCTACACCCTGAATAACCCTTGTCCTTGCCTCACCAAGTCCTTATGATTCTCCAAACCAGTACCCTAGTGGATCTTCTCCCTGATCTAGCACACCTGATAGACCAACCTGATCATACGCACTTGGCACCCCTATGGAACTAGGAGGAACACCCTTGCTCTCTTCACACACAGAAGGAGACAACCTTGCTCAACTCAAACTAGAACAAATTACAATATAGCCCATGAGTCTATTATATATATATCTCATGCAAACAATAATTAGACACCTAATTACAATAATTAGATCCACAGCTTCAAGTCTATAATTGGCTCTTAACATGAAAACACTCAATTTGTTAACAAATTATTCGTACAACTGACAGTTTTGGAACTACACAAGTGACCGACGTCGGTCCCTGTCTGCCTGGAGGTGACTGACATCGGCCGATCCCTGACCGACGTCAATTGATCTTCTTGTCTGTATATGACTGATGTTGGCTAATTAGATTGATGTCAGTTGCTCTGTAACTAAACAACCTCTTAGCAACCTCCTCCATGTCTACATTAGTGAAGCTTTTAGCTCCACAACCTAACATTTATGAAACTTCATAGATAGGGTCACACAGACATAGTGAATAAAACCCAAAAATCTTAAATACTCATTATAATAGTGGTAGAGGTACACTATAACAATGGTGCCACTACTATCTATTTCTTCTGCTCCTATCCAATCATAAAATGAATTTTAGATCTTAGTTTATGATAGTGTCTTAGTCTTGCACAGAGAATTCCAACTTTTGTCTCAGTCAGATCAATCAATTTATAGCTATGTTTTTTTTCTTCTCCCTATTACTATTTTTAGAAAATTTTAATTTGAAATTAATTATAATAATTAGTATCTTAATTATTGTCTATTTATTTACTAATTTTACTACTCATACCCTTTAACTAAATTATGAATAATACACCAATATTCCCAAAATTGTTAAACCATTATACCACAATCTTGTAAAGAGACTTTAGAACTTTGTGTTTTGAGTTGTTTCAAGTGTTTTAATGGGTGACCAATGGTTATAACCTATTTATATATGTTGGTTAATAATTCCCTTTTATATGTCTTATTTGGATAACAATGGCATATAACCAAAGAGGGAGGTATAAACCTTATGAAACCCTTTGTATAGTCTTAAACAAGCATGTAATCAGTTGTGTTTTTGTTATTTATAAGCATTAGATGGATTTAATAGGGTAACTAACCTATTTTAAAATATGGGGAGGGTTAATATATACCTAGATATTGCCTTATTTTCTTTTCAAACTTTTTATTTCTCAAAAAGGTGAATTAAATAAGCTCTTAGCCTGTGTAGAAGACTAGCTAGGGTTTCAAACAAGAAAACCTCATAACTCCTAATGTAACCATTGGAAATTGTTGAAACTTTGTATTATTACTAATATATACATTTATAAATTGAATAAATAGTTTTGGGCCTAAAATAAAATTTTATAGTATGGATTTTAGGTTTGTGGGCATGAAATATGGCTAGTAGGCCTAATTGAATAGTCACTTGTGAAGGAAAGAATATCTACAAGGAGGGTTGATTGATGAAACTTGAAGGAGACCTATAAAAAAATATATAGTGATCTAAAATGGCTTTATATATTTATAATATTTTATATATTTCTCCAAAAAGGAGGATTTATCCAAAAAAGGTGTAGTAGATAAGCCTAGATAATGTAGGAAAGCAAGAGTTATGGTAAGGTTATGAAGAGAGAGATTGTGTTGAGTGGGTTAAATTTTAATGAGGAATTGAAGGATAATGATAATGAGTTGATTCATTCTACACAAATTTATGGAAATACAAGGTAGTAATCCTTTTGTAGATTTTGTAGGCTATGAATCCAATGAGGAAGTAAGCAATAGTGGAAGGGATAATTCATGATAGAGACCTAAAAAAGGAATAAATTATGACTATATATATCTAATATAAAAATGAAGTAAATTTTTACACCTCTTATCACCTTTTCCTAGACTCACTAAAACCTAAATCATTTCCATAATCCATACAAGGATTCATCAATAAAGGTGTAGTAAAACATTATGGCTATGAGGTCTAGACATGATCATTGGTTTCATAGGGTTTTTTAATAATTAAGGGATATCACAAACTATTTTTAAATATATACACCAAAATATAACCTCCAAGCACCAAACACATGTAAACTCTCATAGAATATTACCTACAGACTTTCCTACAAGATTTTCATGCAAAGTCAATTTGTACAATGTCAAGAAGGAGTTAAATGTTTATATGATGTTATAAGGAAGGTAATCAAGGTATAATTGATGATATAGTCTCATTATGAGGAAAAATATAATTCTCAAAGACAAACTATGGTTAGTTTCAACGCAAATTCACACCTACAACCATATGAGGGTAGAGGCCTTCCTACAAACTAGTGAGACAAGTTTAGGGTCAATGATCTATTAAGGATTTTTTAGGAGAAAAAATATGGTTCAAGATGATATATATGGTAATTATTTTAATAAATAATGAGGTGCCTCAAAATATGTTATCATAGTCATACCTATAGTCATCAAGGTGAATAATGCAAAATATAGGTTTCTAAGGTTTAGGCCTGAAAGGGAGATTATCAAGTTTTATAGGTCATTGAAATTGAATTAGATAATTTGGATCATCTTGTCACTTGTCTCAAACTCTTACAAATTTCTCAATCTCACACTTACTTCTCAACAAGGACCTACATGCATAAGCATGGTCAAGTACATGTAGAAAGCAAGACTCAAGAGTAAGGGCATTATGTAATGGAAACTCTATATAGTCATACCTTATAAAGAGATGTAGATATATATTTTTATTATGATAACTAAAATAATTAGGTAAAATGAGCATTAATAATTAATAAAAAATAATAAAATCCAAACTCAAACTAAATTGCACACCTATAGCCATGTTACCATAGGCTTGTGTGCAATTTGGTAGTGTTTGAGGCCTAAAACAAGCCAAGAAGCTAGAAAGGGATGGGAAGTGGCTTTAAAATGTTTTGATTCATCATAAAAACACAAATTATTTGTGATAAGGATACTAAATATCTTGAAACCTCATAACCATCACCTACAACACTATTTGTACATAGTCAAAGTAAGGTTCTTGAAGGAGCTTAGGTTATACATGAGTTGCAAAGGTTTGAGGAGCTGGTCAAAGAAGCTGAACCATTTAAATAATGATATTCATAACTTATTAAAATAAAATTCATAATTATAAGACACAAACAAAGGCAAAAGGGAAGAAAACTCAGTTTTGAAACTTGACCAAGCAGATAGCATATCACTATTTGTTGGCAAAATGGGCTTACAGGCCAAAATATGTATGATCTAATTAGAAAATTTGGTGAAAGGACTAATTATGACCTAATATACATATAAAAAATATTTTTTAGTTTATATAAGTGGAACCATTCTCTATTTTATCACAATCAACCCCATATCTAATCACAGCCAACATTGGAGCATGTTTTAGAGGAACTTGTCATTTTGGGGCATCTATAGGTCAAGTCAACGCATGAAATTTGGTATCAATGGTATAAATGACCTATTAAAGAATAAAGTTCCATCCTTAAGGTACTAAAAAGTCTTAAAATACTCTTTTTTCTTACATAGAACTCTTGCATTCAGAAGGTAGCCATTGGAGACCAAATGAAGCTTTTATCAATTTTGCATGATAATGAACAATTTAGGCCTTAAATAACTCTTAAAATGGTATAATATTATGTTTTAAACATAATTATACCTATTTAATTTATAAAATTCAAGTTTTCAATCAAATTTTTTGAATAAAGTCAAGTTTAGACATGGAGGAAGCAAGAAGGCAACTCAATGTAATGTTTGAGAAAAAGGGGTCTACAAGCTAAACTATGCATCCTCCAACCATGAAACTGGGTATGTTTTGTCATAATCACCTAATATACCAATAAATAATATTTTTAATTTAATTTTACAATTTTAAGTTCCCATTTTTTTTATATATTTGTCTCCATGTCTCATAATAGTCACCATTGGTGTAAACATGCTTCTTGAAGGTTTAAAGTATAGCAATGGGTTCCAAGATTATGGAAGTGTTTGAAAAGAATAATGGGATGGTTTTTATAATATTAAAAAAAATTAAGATTATTCACACTCCAAACTCCATATCAAACACAAAGGCAAGCTAGAAACCCCACATGCAGTCTCAAAGGCATAAAGAGCAAAGTTAAATTTTTGATCATTTGAAGAGGATAATACAAGTAGAATAAGGTAAGGAACATGTAAACATGGTTTTTTATCCTCATATAATCCTAAAGGTATCTAATAACTCCAATATTTAGATTTGGCCAGTTAGGCCTTAAAGTTTGTCTAAGGCTTATAACACCAAAAGATACTCTCATACCTTCTAATGCAAGGTGACTTCATGAAGAGGTGTTATGACATGTCTCAATTTCCATTAATGTGAATTAAAAAAATTAGATCATTGAGAAGGTCAAATTGGTCCTTTGGATGAATTTGAGCTTTTTAGACCTAAGACACCCAATTTTAGCCCCTCTTTAGATGCTTGTATCTTTCATACCATGAGGAGTTGGGCCAAATGATTTTAGTATGTTTTGAGTACCCATATGTAATTTAAATTAATTATGGATTTAGGTTATTTAAATTACTAATTTTTATGAACAATAATTAAGAGCGTAAGCATACCAAGAATGTTTATAGACCCTACATACAATTGCCTTTACATATGTATCTTTTCATACCTTCTGCATGGGATCCAAATATTTTTAGGTATGTTTAAGAGGTCTATGGAATAGATATAAATTGAAATAATTAATGGAATAGAGGTATAAATTATATGATAAATCATCAAGAAGGTGAGCCTGCTTGAGTTCTAAACAAAAATTTTTTACCAGTTTTGGGTTTTTGGACTCATAGGTCCATAAAATGTTCTTAAATCACTTGTAAATTTACTATAACGTGTATAGTTATCCCTAAATATTGGGTAAGACCTATTTCTAGAATAATTTGGCATGTTTGGGTGCTAAAAAGGCCCAAAATGGCAAAAAAATGCTTATTTTGAAAGTCTTCATAGAGAAAAATGGCCTAAATCCATGGAAGAGGATTAATGGGTCTTGAATCATCATTATATGGCACTTTTAGATCTTAAAAAATGTTTCGAGGGTTCCTTTCTGAGCTAAAGGGTTAAAAACCCAAGTTTTTTAACATTTCATGAAATGTTGAAGGTTTAATGGTGATTTCTACTATTGTTGTAGGTCATGAAGGTTGTCAAAATCTTCATTTTCTTCCTCATATACATGATATGGATGTATATAAGTCTGATATAGCTCTATAAGTGGTTCTTATGGTTCCAAATGGTCTTAGAAGTAAGTTTTGGGATAGCTAGTTGAAGGTGGCTCAAGCTTGAGACCTCCATCAATAGAGTCTATGCGAGTTTCAGGTTTCACAGAGTTTATTGTAGGTTTGAGAAGAAAAGAGGAGTTGAACACAAAATATTGTCTAAAAATCCAAAACAAAATATAACCTCTATGGTAAGTTAAGCATCAAATGCCAAGGTTCACTAACCATTTCCAAAAAGCTTCTAGAAGTGCAAGTGGAGGGAGAAATAAAATTCCAAGATGGAGAGGTTTGGAGGTTGGGAAGACAACTACAGCATTTTATGTTTTTTCAAAGTCTTTTAATACTTTTCCCTTGTGATTGGATCATGACATCATTATCCTCAAATGTTTTCCTCTTTTAATGTCCTTTTAAGCCAATGAGAGGGCTTGAAGACTCTTTATACGAATGAGGGTTATTCTATTGAGGAAGGATTAGTGATAATTGATCCAAAGGTGGTTGAGACTCCATGGAAGGTGGTTTAGATTCTATAGGTGTTTGTGTCACATTTATTGATTTTTAAGTGATTGTTTCTCCTCTCTCTCTTCCTTTTTCTCCTATATCTCATATTTCTCCCCCATTTTGTAAATATATTCTCATTTTACAAGGAAAAAACATATGAAAATTTGTAATAAATACCTTTTAAATAAATAAAGATTATTTTTCACCTATATCTTACCTCTAACTTGTGTTTAGCAATCTTGTGTATGATGGCTTTGTGAAGAATTTTTCTTCCATGTTCATTGTCCTTCTTCCTTACCTCTTTTTTGGTGTCTTAAAGTTATTTTCAAGTCTAAATTTAACATTTTTCCACCATTAATGGACACTTGGTTTGATTTTTATAAATCCTCTTTACTTCATATATTACTTGGTGAGCCTAGTTTAAGAAATACTTATGCAAATTAGCTAGTTTATGAAAATGTGTGAGCAAGGATTATTTTATGTTGAATTAGTGCTTTTTTCAAACTTATTATAGTGTCATTTAATTTGGTGCATCACTTTTTTAGTGTATTTAGTTATTTTTTACCCTTATTTCTACCTTTTTTCTAAGTAAAAGTATTAGTTTAGGTGATCTATCGAAAGGAAGTCGACCTTTGCTAGAGGTTCAACCTCATTACAAGATACCCATAGCTAAAGTTTGATCTGATATTGTAGCTAGGAGTGAGAAAGCCTACAAAACTCTCCCACATGGGTGTAATTCTATGCTACAACATGTATCATTTTTATACATAGTTTCAACATGAGACATTTTAAAGGTGAATATACTATGAAATGTGTGCCTAATATTATAAAATCAAATCAGTTTCAGACTCATAACACTTTTAGGGACTATCACCACCCAACAGGTTGGAATTTTATGAATTATATTGGACCAATGTAATATAGTAGTTAGTTTTATTTTTGTTATGATTGAGGTGATTAAATCACTCAACATTCCAAGTTTGTCGGCTTTACTCTATTTTATCATCCAACCTCACTAGTTTGATAGTGTGAGTTGACCTAGTTTACTCATACTCACTAGGCTATAAATATGATTAGGTTACATGGTTAAGCTAGTCTCAACTACCAAGTAGAAATTCACCTTTTCTCAAAGGTTGGGGGAATGGGACCTCCTATATTTATCTTTTTATCTCCTTAAATATGTTTAATTTATAAATTTATATTTGTCATAATCTCAAGTTTAGTGATTCATAATGATACATCTTTAAAATGAAATTACCAAAAGGAACCATGGTTTCATCAATACACAAGTGTACTTCTAAACATCTCTCTCTTTAAATTTCAATCCTTTCAATAATTTAAATTTTATATTATATTCACTAAATGTATATCATAAAATCCTCTTGATTGTAGGTCAGTCACCAATAAAGTACTCAAGTTGAACTCAAGAAAAGGCAAGGAGTATTATACACATGTAGGTACACATTCCTTACATTTAAACTAGAAATTTCATTATTATGTTAAACATGGGGATAAAATGTAAATGATATTTATGAATTATATAAAACCTTAGTCTTGTAAACTTGGAAAGCTTAGACCTTGGTTATTCCTCTCAGTCATAGACATTTCCCACATCTGTAAGTCTTGCATCTACTTTCTCTTTGTCTCAATAATGTTATGTTAACGACCTAAACCTTATATATTTTTAAAATTTATTAAAACCTATTTATATTATGCCTCTATAATTTATATACATATACTTACTTTTTTAATTCTTAGACACTTGCATCCCAGTCAAACACCTATGTCAATGCAAGTGTCCTTACCAAACACAATTCTCTAATGGCATTAAATTCATCTAATTTATAAATAAAACATATCTTAATTGCCATCCTAAGTGATATTATGTTAGATATTATCTCAATGTATTTTTATAAATATAAGATCAACATTCATTCAGTCCTCACCAAGCATAGACCTAGATTCATACCAAAGAGAATTTAATTGAGCAAATCTTCCCTATTTTATCCTATTTACATATCAATTATAATTAAAACACATATAAAATTTTTATGTTCTAAAATATCATCACAATATCTATATTTTCTAAGTTACAAGCTAGGTCATTGTTTTACTTGATTATCACATATTACATTATTCACACAAAAGCTAATATGTAGGGGAGAAATACATAAGTCCAAGGCCTTCTTTAGATTATTGGATATGTAGGTATTACTCATTAATATAGGTTTATTATCATAAATTTGACACCATATGCCACTAACCCATTTTCCCATAGCTACTATGAAGATCAAGAACTAGGGTTTTATCATTTGACAAGGAATAACAGTCCATGACCTAGATCTGAGTGCACTAGAGTGAATATGAAGATTAACCTAGAAGAATTTAGGTGTTCACATCATATTTAAATAGTTATGACATAATATACACCTACATTTTAGCTACAAATTAACATCAATGCAACCGTCGTAGGATAATACAAGTGTTTATGGCTACAAAATCACTTAATCCAAAATTTGTTGATTATTAAAAAATATTATTTTAGTTTGATTCCTACATATTCCAAATCCATATCTATATTATCATTAAAATGAGATAAATATCTTGTTTTCATTATCATTACAATATTTAGCATAGTTATACTTTCCATTTTTAGCATATCTAAACATAATAAATTCAATATATGTTCTATCTAATTTGTGCAATTAATTGGCCTATTATAGACCTATTCATCACCTTTAATATTATCCATTTATATATTATTAAGAATATATACCCATAGTAGGATCCACATACAACTTAGGGTTAAACACTAGGACACTCCAAATAGTGAACACAAATTTTTAGAGTATCCTAGTGTGTGTGTGTGTGTGTGTGTGTGTGTGTGTGTGTGTGTGTGTGTGTGTGTGTGTGTGTGTGTGTGTGTGTGTGTGTGTGTGTGTGTGTGTGTGTGTGTGTGTGTGTGTGTGTGTGTGTGTGTGTGTGTGTGTGTTTGTGTTTAATTAAATCCATATGCATGAAATTAAAATGATCATACCTTCCCACAACATATCCCCACACCTAGAAACCCCTTATAAATCAATCATCCTATTGTGAATATTGGATACTTATGTGAGAATATAGGTGACACTAAAATGTAGGAAGATATAATGATATGATGATATGAGAATATAGTAATATAAATTAGCTAATGAATACTTTATAATGACTATTTTTATCCATTTTTATGATTTATTGACATGTACACTTAATAAACACTTATTTTTCTAATTTGACCTGTATCTTAAGCATGAGAAGAGACCATATTTTTCTACAAGGCCATTCATTGTCACCTATAGAAATTATATTACTATTCAAAACACCTCTACACACATATATACTTTGACTCAAACCCAAAACTTATCACCTTTCCTAAAGGGATAGTACCACCCAACATGGAAAAAATGTTTTTCATTCATGTCCTTGTTTGTCTATCATGTCCTTTGTGTAAACAATCAAATATTCAAAAAGAAAAGTATCTTTGGGGTTAGCCTAAATATTCTTAAGCTCTTTAATGGATATTTTTACCTCTTTAATATATAAAATTTCATTCAATTGTTTTATTTGAAACATCTTGGTAATCGTATCAATTTGACTACACAAGATTAACTGTATAGGTGCACATTAGAAAAAAACTCCATGTTCTTTACAAATTAGCTTTTAATAACTTTAATAAATCATGAGTCAAATATGATTTGTTTTTCTTATAGCCCTATCTAGGAATGATAAAGCATTCAATACAAATATAAATTCATTCATATAGTCAAAGGAACATAATTACATAAATCACCTAGGTTAGAGAACTACATAGAGGTTTGATTCCTCTTTGGATTATTAATATGTAGGCAGTGCTCAACATAGTGGGGTGTTGAGGTCTAGCACAATTCTACCCACTAAGCCTTATTTAATCTTTTGAAATAATTTTTCTCCTTGTGGCATAAATATAGGTTTTTTAACTTTATGAAGGCATATACAGGTCTCCACATATGTTTCTAAGATCAAATAAACTCAAGAAGACCTAAGTTTTTTGTTGCACTTGATTGTTCCATAAGTTCCAACTTTTTTCAAAAGGATAAAATTTGCCAATAGGGATAATAACAATTGAATTTCATGTCCTACTAGGTGTTATTATTCTTGAGGGAACTTAAGTTCATATTTTATGATTTTTTTAGGTTTTTTATGTTATTTTTGTTATTGTATTCTTTTTCTATGTAGTTTCCTAGTGATTCAAAAAACTAAATATATCTCTATTTTTCATAATTTACCCTTGTTAATTTATATTTAATTTATCTCTTTTAGTAATTAATCTTTATATTGATGTTAATGATTGTATTTACATCACCCTACTTTATTCAATTCATTTTATCTAGCTTAATATTAATTACAATATTAATTGACAAATAGATAGAACATTTGGTGAATCCGTGTATCGATCAAAACTTCTCAAACCCTATGTTTTCCTTAGGGTTTCAAGCTTATTTTTCAAAATTATTAATTTTTCCATAGTGTTTCAAATTTTATCTCTAATTTACCCTTCTTCTAGGTGAAAAAATCATAAATCCTTTACTATTCACCCTAGTGTTTTACCCTCATCTTGTTTCTAGGGTTTTATGTCCATACACTTGTGGTTTAATTTTTCTTGATTGGATCATTTATACCTCATAACAACTCAATTTTAAAATTATATAGACTTTTTTCATACCCATTTTGGTATAATCATAAATGTCTTTTTTTTCACCACAATTATTTGTAGATTTTTTATATTTTTCAAATTACTATTTTTAGTAATTCATGACATACAAGAGAAAATTTTACCTATTCTTTAATTAATTTATTAATTTCATAAACTATCTAATTTTACTCAAAAATATTTCATATTCCTAAAATTCATCCATAATTTATTGTAATTCTTAATTCTTTATTAAGAATACTCTATGGTTTTGTTTGTGAAGTATTACACATTATTTGAGTAGATGTAGGATAATGGGGGACAAAAGGGGGGTATAAACTGACACCATTTTTCTTAAAATAACAATAGTTGAACTTGGAGATAATGTTAGAGCCACTTTGAAAAGGAATTTGACAATGACATTAAAATATGAATTGTGTAATTTTTAATGTAGTTTCTAAATATGCAATTATTTTCAATACCAAGATGATAAAAGTGTGCAAAAGAGATGCATTTATGACAATAGGCTGGTCATTTTTTTGTAAATAGATAAGGAGAGTGCATGTGTATGAACACACTTTTTTGAGTAAACAATTGAATTTTTCTATGAAATTTCATATATAAATAGGTAAAATGTTGAAAACTTTTGAGAATATTTTTATTAATTTTTATTACATATATTTTTTTTAAATAATTTTACACAAGACAACTAGAAAATTAAAACCGTAAGTGTATGAACACAACTTTTTGACCTTAACATCATGAAAATCAATTTTTTTAAAGCATAGTTGACAATGTGTAGATTGTTGAGATATAAGCTTTATAATCATTTAATTAATATTCAAAAATTTATAAGGGAAGTTGTGATGATATGTATATAGACTATAATGAGGTATGTTATGTATAAATTAAATAATACTTGTAAAAAGTATTCTAAAATTAAAAAATTATATTTTCAAAAAACCATGTTTTCCCCTCTACAAACCCATATATTTGTTTTCAAATAATAAAAATTTCTTGAACAAATGTGTTGACAAATATGAAAAAGACTCCTAAATTTATTAAAAACTAAGTAGGTTACTTCATGACCAGTTTCAAGGTAGGTTTAGACCTCCCCAAACCTGTACCTATTGATGCCTCTAGATGTACCATAGGTTATCTTAGTGTCTAAATAACACTTCTCATTTTAGAATTAAATAAATTCAAAGCATTAGTATCAAGTTATAGTAATCTAGTTACCTATGGTGAAATAGTTGTAGAGGAATAAAATATTCAAAAATATTTATATTGAGTGGTGGTTGGGAGCCACCATGGCCAAAATTAGTGAAATACAAGAGATCTATGTTATTTTCAGTGAATTTGTGATCAAGTTCTAAACTAAATCTTAGTCTAAATTAAAATTTACAATGAATCTTAAAATAGAATGATTTGGTCAAAAAGAAGCAAAAATAAGGGTAAGGTAGAAAGAAGATGTTCTAATTTTTAGTCCAAATATTATGAATTTTTTTATATTTCATCAAGACATACATTCAGACTAATACATGACATGAAATAGCTTTAGCACAAATCTTACCATGTACTAGGTAATTGTCTAAGGAAAGGATGGAATAATGCAAATAAGAAACTAGATTCAATTTAAAGATTTACTTCATAAGAAAATTGCATTAGCACATCTACAAAGGAAGCAAGAGAAATGAAATGAACCTAAGATATTTCAATTAACCTAGCATAACAACAAATTAATATCTCTTCATTCACATATGTATATCAATAATAAATAAAAACCATTCAAATTTAGACCTCTAAATAGATAAATGAGAGAGAAGCCATATATCCATTGACACAAACAAATTTGGACAAACTTCTCATTATTCCTTGCTTGTTATAATTAATTCAAGTATAAAAAAAAGTTTTTCTTTAAAACTTCCTCCCTTTACAAAATTTTAATACTACCTTTTATATAATATCATGGTAGTACACCAGTCTGTCATGAGATTACAAATGTACAAAGGTAAGGACAACTATCCTTTTACATAGTTATATAATACATTTTCTTTTCCAAAGTTGGCTGACCTATAGCCAAATGTGATAAAAAAGTATCACATGCCTTTATAAAAGAATATTATAATTTTAAATATTACTAAGTTTCCCACAAAGTAGAATATTACTAGCTAGCTACATGGGTCCTATGATGAAGAAATACCCTATTTTTCTTGAAGGATCTTCATGGCTTTATGGTGTTTGTCATTGACCAACTTTAACATGATATCTAACTCCAAAATTTACTCATCCTCTTAGTCTACCAATTCATCAAAATCTCTATCATTCTTGGCCATTATTTCTTTGATATTCCTTGCCTCAACAATTATCTCCTCTACAATTAGGATCATGCCCATGACCTATTATTATCATTCCTAGATCAGCCCTGACTCTTGATCCTGACCTCTTGCATAACCAAGGTGACCTTATGTTTATACTCATCATCTCCAATGATGCCTAAGGATCTATGTGTGTTAGGATTAGTAATTATGGTGCGTAGGAGTTGTTAAATCCTACCTATCAACTCTTCATCATCTCCTAGTATCCTCTCCAAGTATTTTAACCATGCACTCAAATATTATATTTTATCTATAATTATTTCAATAACTAAATTTAGATGGGTCAATCTAATGGTTTTGAATCTAGGATTCTAGCTCTCAACTAGTATGATGATCAACTCTCTCATTTTATCTGTTAAACTTTGTAATTAGGCTAATAAACCCTTGGCTAATTCATCCTAGTGAGCTAGAGGATTATGCCTTATATTCATTTCTTTTAAGGATTTAAACATGTCATAAAATATGCTTCAAACATCTCCAACATCTCTTCTATAACTAATAAGACAACTTGTATCTCAAGATTATTCTTTTCTTTTGTAAGTTTTCTATTTTATGATATAAGCCTTTGATACCTGATTTTAGTTGGGTTGAGTGAGCATCAACTAGTCCAACTATGTCTTATTCATGAATTAGGTGCTCACCGAGTCCCTAACATCCTATTGGAGTTAAGCCCAAAAAATGTTCAACTCTTTGAAAAGTGAACTCCTCACTCCCAACCATGGTCTTCTTTGTTGTTAACCTCTCCAAGCTTGCAATCTCTTGATTAAATTGCATGTTTATTATTGACTCTATGATTTTTAGAGGTTTTGGTACCTCTATTTTTGTGTTACCTAAGGGTCTAGTGGTGTCTATCTTAATGTTACTTGAACCTCTTATGGTGGTCATCTTCATTTCCTCTTCTTCTTTCATTAAAGCCACTATCCATGGCTTGACCTCATCATGGATAGTGATGTTAACTATCTAGGTCATGGCCCATGAATGTTGTAATGTTGGAATATTTTACATCTTCTCGTAAATGAACCATACATGGATGATTGGTCCATGGATTGGATTATCATCACTAAATAGGTTAACATCACTCAAAGGATGAGTAAAAGTTAACCTTGGATTCTTCGTTATAATTGGGACTAATACCAACTCAACCTTCCTTTTGAGGGGTGAAACTAGAACTAGGTCTATTACAATTTCATTCCCCTTTTCTTTTATTGATTCCTAGTCTTGGGCCTAAATTTCCTCAACTTGTTCTTCTTCCTTTGATACATATGCCTCAAAAAATCACATTAAGTGCATTTTCTATTGTCTCATTAGGAGCTTGTGCAATCATGTTAATATACTCTATTATGGATTCTAGTCTATCAAGATAAGCTAAAGATGATGGTACTTCCCTAGGTCTTTCTTCTAATTTCTCTTTCCCAAGTCCTTATACCACTTGTGCCTGACATTGTTGTAGTGGTTGCTTTGGATGGGACCTAGAAGAGGGTATAGGCAATAAGGGGTATTACAAGAGTCCCATCTACCAAATCTCACTAGGAGGCTTCTCATCCTTAGTTACCTTGGCCTGAAGATTAATGTTATGTTTATTTAACTTGGCAAACACCTCTATGAAATTTTTTTCCCTAATGTACATCATGTCATAAACACCAAGTCTGTGATCATAGGGGTAGGTAATTGGTTTTGACTTCAAATGTTTAGTGACCCTATTATGTGGGTCTCATTACCTCAATTCATCTAATTGTAAGTTGAAGGACTATGCTTGGAGATGAGATTCACATGTTCTTAATTCTATAGCATAGTTTTAATGATAGTCAAATGGAAGGGATTAAGGAGTCCTTTCCTTTTTTACTTGCACACACCATCTATACCATTGAAGAGCTACTATGCAATTTTTTGTTCTACCAATTTGGTTGGTACATGGACCGATAGTTTGAGGGGTTAAACTAGGGTCCCTTCTATTCTTATCACTATTAAATTTGGATATAACTAGATGTCTCCCATTAAATCTACATACTTCTTGATTAGAGGGATGACCCTACCCATGGGGATCCTTATAATAACTTCTACCAAAGCTAGATATACATAATAACAAATGAATTGTATGTTGTGTCTATACTTGAATATGTGTAACTTGTAATAAAGATGGGAAATAGTGTGTCTCCCTACAAGTAACCAATTCTTTATGTTAGGAATCTTGGTGGTGGCCAGAAGGGCATCTAGGAGAAGGACATCATGAAAAAATTGTTGTTGTTTTTCTTCTTAATGGCTATGAACTATTGTTTGAAATAAATGTTAATCATCTCACCAATTGGGGGTGTGAGTCCCTTATTTACCATGAAGTATACATAGGGCACCCATATTTTATTAGCATGTGTGGTGGAAGTGGATCTAAATAACCTATTTAGAAAGGTCATGATTATTCTAATCCTTTCCCTAAATTGGGAAATTGTGATCTTCTTGGTGGGGTCATGGATTACTTGGGTTCTAGTGAGAAACCATGGGGCAAGGATAGTGTTCAAGTCATTCTTACTTGTCCATGCTCTAATTATAGGTAAGTCTACCTATGGCTTCCCTATTTTATAGTAGCTTTCAAATTTCAAGGGGAAATGTATGCTACTTTATTAAAATTATGTTCATGAACTATCCAATCTTTCTCAATTTTACAATCAATTAAAATGGTGGAAATAACATCGATGCAATGCAATACCTTAGTTTTTTTAATATCATAGTGGAGACTAGTCATCTAGATAGAGATTAGGCCATTGTATCTCTAGAGGATCATATCATTCTTATACTCCTCTCTTGTAATGGATTACATCTCCTCAATAGTCCAAAAGAGCTTAGACCAATTTCTATTCCCTATGCTTAATGTTTTAGCATCAAATTTAATATCCTTGAATATTCTTCCCTCATTATATAAAGCTAAATACAACTCTGTGTCATCCCTCTATTGCTACCTCTAAGGTTCCATGACTATAAATCTTAAAAATTGCTCACTAATGGTCATCAAGTAGCCTCTATATTATTTTTCTCTTGCTCAGATTATAATTTAACTCTTCCTAGCTCAATTATGATTGATTTGAGTTCAAATTAGGGATTTTATAGAGGTTAGGGCTAGTTTGTAGCTTTAATGGTGATGATAGCTCAAACTTAGGTTAATTCATTTCTTAGATTTGATTTAGACCCCTACCTTTATACATTTGCCATTTTTTACCCACCAAATCTTCAATTTTGTTGATTTGTCCTTGCATGGTGCCTATGTGGCATCTATTTGGCAACTTTTGCGGCATTTTTCATAAATGATTTAAAGGAATTAGTCATTATCTTTTAAAACCTTATTTTGCTTCATGCTGATAGATCCTTGCTTAGTGATCAATTCAGACCATTGATCGTGATCCTAGGGCTCACACATCATTGGTTGTATTTCTATCAAGATCTATAGTTGTACCACTTTGCACCTTCACAGGTCTCCTAGGTTTTACATTTCATCAGTGAAAATGTGGTCACCATGTGTCAATCTTGAAAGCCTTTGGGGTTTCATTGAATAGTCTCTATCAATTTTAGTCTATCTGATCATCTTATGTGATGAAGTGTGGACCCTTTATCACTATCTAGCAGATTCATTCCATTAGTCTGATGGATCAAAGGCTTTAGATTCTTTATATCTTTTCACTTCATCTGATTAATCTTTATGATGAAGCATATGGCATTGATCTTGCAAAGTGAACATACTTTAATTATTAATGCAATATAGGATGGGACGTAGGCTAAATACTTTAGGCTAAAGTTTATTTTGTGTTAATAAATACATCATAAACATTAGGCTAAAATATTTTAATCTAAGCTTTTAGAGCACATGAAAAGGGACCCAAATAATAACTAGACTTAATGTAAAGCTTTAACCTAGGGTTTCATCATGTTGATAAACATGATAAAAATTTAGGTTAAAAATTTAAGCTAAGTCTTGGCATAGGGACTTATAGTTAAAATAAAACCATAATATAAGTCTTTGTCTTAAGGTTTATTGTGTTAATAAATACAATTAGAACCTTGAGATAAAGACTTAGATTAAGTATATTAATACAAATATTAGAACACAATTTTATTTTATCATTAAAGTTCAAAGACCCTAAGTTTTTATTTCCCAAATGGGTGGTATCATTGAATTTGAATGTAATTAATAAGCTTTTAGCAGCACTTTAAATCATATGCTTATGTTTAATCACAATAATCGATGAATTTAAATTTGATAGCCTCACAAACCCTAATGATGACCTCATAGGAATCAAATGACATTCACGAGAATGTCAAATTTAAGTTCATGAAGTCCATTAGGTCCATAGATCTTGGATTTGTCATGTTCTATTAGATCATTTGGTACCAACCAAACTCAAATCATTTATTAAAATCCAAACACATGCATACCATTGGTCCCTGTAATCATGAAGAGGATCAAGTTAGTTCATAGATTAATGCATATGAAAATTAGACTGAGTTAAAGGCCTAAGTATAAAAGGGATAATAAAATGGGTCCCTTCACATATTATAATCATAACCTAAAGTTTTAGCCTAAGGTTTCATTATATTAAGAAAATATAATAAACCTTAGGATAAAAACTTGTGTTAAGTCTAAGTATTAATGCATGGGGCGATTTTAACACTAAGCTTGAATGTGAGAGTGCCACATGACAAGTATGTATAACTCCTAATCTTTGACTTTGTTTGACCCTAGGGATTCTATAGAGTGTTGATCTAGATTTGCATTCTTGAGATGGTGACACTTGTCATCCTAATAGGGTTTCTAGGCCTCTAAGATTTCAACTTTACATATGCTTTTTCAAATTAGCTTACATGAGTAACCATGCATCATCTATCATGATCCTAGATACTTTCACATGATTACCTCCTTTTTTAATATTAATGTCATAGCATAAGTTTAACCCTAAGGTTTCATTGTATGAATAAATATAATGAGGCCTTAGGGTGAAACATAGGTTAAGTTTATATTTGAAATAAAGGGATCTTTTAACCTTAATGATGATCATGCGTCATTCAATCTTTGGTCCCACTTAAGTGTGGATCATTGATCATTATCTGGGGGCTCGCATAGGATTGGTCTGATAGGTTAAAGGCTTTGGATCTATTGGGTCTCCTTTACTCCATCAGATCATCCTACATGATGAAGTGAGATCTATTGATCCTATAAAGAGGAAAGATGCTTAAGTTAGGGCTTGGGTTGACATATGAACTTAGGCTAAAGTTTTAAGACTAAGGTCTCATTGATGTTAATAAACATGAATGGGGCCTTTCGACTAAGACTTTAGGTTAAATATGTAACAAAGAGGATCATGTGATATGGTGGGAAAAATCTAGGAAAATAAAGGACCGTACACACATGAACATTAGACTTTGCTAAAATAAAGGGAAGAAAAAGGGGGAAAAAATAAAGGGACCAAACATGATTTTAGGCTAAGGTTTGGTCATGTTAAAAAAACATGACCAAGCCTTAGCATAAAACTAGGCTTATGTCTAAAGAATATTTTAAAATATTCCCACCAAATTTGTTCTCACCAACTTTGAATTTGAACCAATGGTTTAAGCTCGGTTTTTCTAAAGGAGGGTTTGAGATCATGAATCCAACTATGGGAACTCACCAACCAAAGGCTAGTAAAATTCTAAATGAAGATAAGATTGTGAAAACCCCTATATGATCCATTAATAAGAGCTCCATGAAACTTGTAACTTAAGACATGAGGGTCACTATTAGAAACATTAGGCAAGGTTAAATCAAAACCATGAACAAATGGGATAATTTCATCAGGCATGGATGATCTTCAAATTCTAATAAAGTATAGAATACCAAAATTTTAGTGTTAAGGTTCAAAGTAATTATGAGAGTCCCTATTTTTCAAAAATGGGGGTATGTTGACCTCAAAAAATAGTGACTTCTAGGGGAAACATAGAAATATGTTAGAACTTAGAGACTCTAGTTTAGATGAATAACTAGGTCATTTATTCTACTTGATCAATGTCATTATCAAGATTAGTTCATGGTTGAAATAAATCTTGCACATGTAGAATTTGGATCAAAAATCAAGACATAGACATGTTGTGTGTGTTCTTTGATTCCACTTACTATTTTCCATAATATTTAATGGATAACTTCCAAGTTTCATGCTTTTAATCATTAATATTGACTTTAATCATGTTTATATATTCATTAAGAACCATGCTTGTAGTTCAAGGAAGGCTTGGGCATTGATCTACTTTTAGCTAGGCATCCATAGCCCTGATAGAGATGCCTTTGGTTCTACTCACTACCTTTCTCTACTTGTAGTTAGGCATCCATAGCCTTGGTGAAGATTACTAGAATCACCTTTGCTTGAAAATATTTTTATTTTACAATAAGTTTTTTTTTTTGTATTTTAGGTCTTTTAGGCTTTCAACAAAGGTTGGAACTAGGGTAGCCAGGTTTAAAGATTTGGTCAAGTGTATGATCCTTAGATAATCACCTATGGTTTCAACCTTTGTACTAGGTAAGGATGCTTGTTAATTTTAAGCATTCTTGTACCTTAATATATTAATCTTTCATTCTATATATAGAATTCTTCTTAAAACTATGTTCATGTCAAGAAAATGTTTAAGGTCTTGTGGAATGGTTAACCCATTCATGGGTCTTTACTAGTTTTTCTAAATCATAACATCAAGCTCATATCTTAAATCCATGGTCAAGATATTCATGAGGTTCATAATAGCATTTTTGAACTTTTAGAGTTTCAAGCAATCTAAGGAACTTTGAGCTGAGGGTTGTCCAAAAGGACTTATTAGAAGCAAGGAACAAAGCAACAAAAAAGCAAACACACAACAAAAAGTAGCAAAGTAGGAGGAAAAGGTAAACCAAAAAAATATATGCATACTTATGTACAAATAAGGGATAGGAAAGAAAGAGATGAAGGAAACTAACTACCCTACCTACATTAACTCTAACTATCTTACAAATTTACTCCATGAAGACTCCAGGAGGAGCAACATAGAATAATGTTTAAGATACTGCCCATTGGTGGGTAATGTGAATTTTTATCCTTATAGATATTTTATTTTGAAGGTGTTATCTTAGGGTGTATCTAAAATATGATATTGGCCAATCCACAGAGTTGTGAACTTACCATGTTTTCCCTTAGGATAATATACTTTGTCCCAAAGAAGAACCAAGTCTCCTTGTTTGAACACCTTGATCTTTGATCTCTAGACAAACCACCTCTTTACTATAGTCTAGTTCCTACTAAAGTTATCAAAATATTCTTCTCATGCATCTTCCATCTAAATGATGTCCAACAGCATTGAGTTTTCAAATCTTTGGTCTTCCTCCATATACTCTTGCATAAACTTGTAAGTTGGTAGCTTGAGTGTGATGGGGAATATGGGCTCTTGGCCATATACCAATAATAAAGGATATTATTTAATAACTTGTTTTACTCATGTTCTATCTACCTAAAGGGCATATTTGAGAATTTTATGTCATATTCTAGGTTTATCTATAGTAAACTTATGAATGGATTTCATCAATTTTTTATTCATTGACTCGGATACTACATTACCTTGAGGATAATGGTTAGATGAAAACTTGAGAATAATTTTGTTTTCATATGCCCACTCTATCATCTCTATGGATGTAAATGATGACCAATTATCACATACTAAAGAGACTGGAGTCTCAAATCTAGTTCATATGTTTTCTTCTAAAAACTTGACCACTTCCTCTATTTTGCATTGTTTGGTGGCTACTGCTTTAATCTACCTAGTGCAATAGCCGGTAGCTATTAGAACATACTTGTGACCTTATGATGAGTTGGGGTTAATTACCCCCATAAAGTATAGTTCCCACTAGGAAAAGGGTTTGTCAATCATGATGGGATATAAGGGCATTGTTACCTTTGACTCTTTAGTTCTAAATATTTGACATGAATGGCATTCCCTCACATGTCTATGAGCATCTTTGAAAATGGTGCACCAATAATAGCTATCCCTAAGGTTATTGTGAGCTATTCTTCTTCCTGATGGATTCCCACTCGCTAAATTTTCATGTAAAGTTCCCATCACCTCAGTATCTTCTTCATTGGAAACACATCTTAGGTACACACCTTCAAAGTTTTTTCAATAGAAGACTCCATTTTTTATTAGGTAGTGAGTTGCCTTGAGGCTTAGAGATCTTCTCTATTTTATGGTTAGTCCTATAGGATAAGTGTCATTAATTAACAAATGAATGATGGGATCATACCAATAATTAGGTTGAAAATTATGTTAATAAACCTACATGATACTTATCTTAGGGCTAGTATTGGCAATCATTTGAATCAAACCTTGACATCTTACCAATTTTATAGTTTTCATCTCTGTGTCATATTCTTGAAGAATGAACATCCACTTACCTCTTGACTCTCCAAGCTCATTTGGATCAACATTATTTTAGTGTCTAGGTATAATATAATGTCATGTACTTTGTTCCTAAAAATGTAATGCCTAAATTTATTAACTACTTTAACTAATGCAAAGGCTTGTTTATCAATCAAAGGATATTTTAACTCAACATTTTTCAAATTAGTACTCATAAAAGCAATTAGATGGTCACATTTTTTTATTTTTTGAGTTAAAACAACAAAAATAGTGTGGTTAGAGGAAAAGTAATAGAGATAAAAAATATTTTGAAAAGTTTGGACTTATCAAGACTGGATCTTGATTGATTATCTTTCTGATGTCCCTAAAGGCTTTCTTTGACTCCTCATTCCATGAGACTTTAGCATCCTTCTTTAACGTATCATTTAATGGCTTGAAAATTTGTGAAAAACTAGAAATGAATTTTCTTATAAAGTTAATTTTGCCAAAAAATTATTTCAATTCTTTTCTACTATTGGGAGGCTCTATCTTAGATATGGCTTCCAATCTTTCAGGATCTATGAAAATTCCATCTTTGGTGATAACATGGCTTAGCAGTTTAACATCAATAACACATAAAATGCTTTTATTATAGTTGATGGAAATTCCATAGCTTTTTCACCTTTCAAAAACCTATTTTAGATTCATGAAATGGTCCTCCCTGTTCTTAAAGTAATAGATAGATCATCCATGTAAATTATAATGTAATTACTAATCAGGCCTTGGAAGACATGGTCCATGGCCTTTTAAAAAGTGAATCCTATATTTATCAGTCAAAATTGAATTATTTTATATCAAAATTTCCCTACTTTTTTGTAAAAGTTCTCTTCATTTTGTCTTCTTTATCTACTAGCTCTTGATTGTACCCTAAAAATCTGTCAATAAAAGACATCATAGCTGAACTAGAAATAATTTATATTACTTGTTCAAGAGAGCGAAGAGGATAATTATCCTTTTTATATTATCTATTTGGATTTATAAAAGTAATACATATCCTAATTTTACCATTCTTCTTCCTAACTATTACTAAATTGGCCACCCAAGTAGAGTGCCTAATCAAAAATACAATCCTAGCATTTAATAAGCTGTTGACTTGTTTGAAAATCATAGGTTCTAAGACTAGATTTATAGGCCTTTGTTTTTGCCTGAAAGGTTTTCAATTCTCTTTCAGAGGTATGGTATGGGTGATGACTCTTGGATAAAAAATATTTAAGTCATCATATGACCAAGCTATCATATCTTTATACATTATCAACAACTCCTTGGCTTTCTTATTTTCAATACTAGTGTAGGTTTTTCCAATGTTGACCAGTTGAGGTTGATCTTGAGGTCCAAGATCAAATGTATTGTAATATTTTTCATTTAATTTTGGAATCTTAGAACCTTCATTGAGCTTATCTTGATCAAATAACATTTCCAATGCAATCATCCCCTTGGGGATCTTATTTTCATTTAGCTAAATGACTTTGCCATCAAAATTTCTCTTAAGGGTGGTTTCATCAGCTTAACCAATTATTTGAGCCTCAAATGATCATAAATTAATAATGAAGTTTAGTATTTATTGGTCATCACTAAAGACCTGTAGATGGTTTACATTGTCTGGGATAGAAGTGCAAGGTATCAACTCAATGTTGAAGTTTGGTGAATCTTAGTCAAGTATGATATTAGTTGCAGTAGAGTCTAGCTCATCAATAATTTTATTTTATTCCCTAGAGATAGAAATAATATTGAAGGCATCAAAAGATTCCACTAGATCCTAGACTCTAAATTTTTACTCCTTGAGGTATGATAGTTTGCACTGATACTTCTTACTTTATTGACTACAAATTTAGAACCACCATAAACTAATAATTCTTTGATCTTTTTTTTTTTATGGAAAATTACAGACCTAAGATGAGAGCCTCATATTATGCAAGGTTATTGGTTCATGGAAACTAGAGTCAATAAGAGGCATGATACTTCTTACCACTAGGTTTAATTAAAATAATGCCTACCCTAGATCCAGATTTACACCTAGCCCCATCAAAATGCATCTTCCATAACCCAAGCACAACATGAGAAGCTTTAGGGTCACATACATTGGTGGTTTCTATGGTGAAAACTCTTAAATTATAATAAATTATGTTGACCCTTTCATTGACAACATTATATTCATTAATCATGTGTTTCATTTTGTGCTCCCTTTTGTTGGCTAATAGATTTGTCCTTATCTAAAAATGTTTTATTTTGACTCCATACCCTTCTTCTTTCAAGAACAAATAAGTTAAACAAGAAATGGGTGAACTATCAAGACTAGTTCCCCTTTGAATTAAGGTACAACTCCCTTTAATATTTTGAATGATTTCAAATATTCAGATACACTTTTACCAGAAAGTGTTTAAAGGTAGACTAACATCCATAAATCATCATGCTATGAATGCAAGATTTTATAACAACAATGGGTAATAAAATACATAGATTCTATTTTTAATAACAATCAAATAGATAAACACATATATATATATTGCTTAACCAACAAATAACAAAACATGTACAATGAATTGTCTAATTGAAGAGTAATCATTTTTTTGTTATTTTTTGGTTAAGAAATATATATATATATATATATATATATATATATATATATATTGCTTAACCAACAAATCACAAAACATGTACAATGAATTGTCTAATTGAAGAGTAATCATGTGTTGTTATCTATTGGTTAAGAAATATATATATATATATATATATATATATATATATATATATATATATATATATATATTGCTTAACCAACAAATAACAAAACATGTATAATGAATTGTCTAATTGAAGAGTAATTACTATATGAAAGAAGATTTCACATAGAAAATCCAATTTCAAATACTCAAATGCACAGATCTAAGTATGCAGTAATTGATTCTCATTTTCATTCACAAATGAAAAATATTTTAGACAAACATCATATATATTGTAAAAAACAGTGGTCCAGCTCTAAAAAATCCTATCTCCTTACGATTTTCTATTATTTTCCCTCTTTTTTCAACCAAAAAAATATATATAGTTTCCCTAATTAATCAATTTGTCAAACTAAACCAGAGTTAAAGTAACTTTGACCCATCTAAGATTTAGTTTTTTTATAAATTCATTTAAATATCAAGTTTTAAATAGAAAATCAACTTAATAACTAAATAAAAAAAATATGTAAGTAAAATCATTGCTGAAGTGATGGATTAGGATCTCCAGATTTGTTGTGTTTAGTTGGGTAGGTACATTGAGCTTTCCACTCCTAAAATTATATAACAAACTCCTAGATTTTTGAGAGATTGGGAATACTAATGTGCTTTATTCTTGCCTTCTAGATGTTTTCTTCCCTCTAATTTTTTCCCATCTTTTCCATGTGATCTAGGAGTGTGTAGATGTAGTGACAAATATGTGACTCTACCTTTGAAATCTAAGAGAAATTTTTAGTTGATAAGTTATCACTTTATTTAATGATGTTGATCTTGTCCCTAAAGGATTGAATCATAGTATTGATGTCCTTTTCTATTTTTCCATCATCCTTTATATATTTCACATCAATACACTATAGATCATGCTATAATGATTGAATGAATTTAGTTAATTATTTGATCACTTTTATGATTTCAATTTTCCCTTGTTAGGATAATAAATTACTCTATTCAATATTTTTCTTACTTACATATAATACATCTTCATCCAGTCCTGTCAAATTCTTTTCTAAAAAAAACTTTGTTATTCCATACTTTTGTACCTCATCAATTTGGTTCATCACACTCATCCATTTTCTTTCATATTTTATCCATAAAGCATTTTGTGTTTTTAAATATTCAATAGTAATTATGGTTAGATCATATACATTCTTCAATTTATGAATGTATTCTATACCTTTCTAGATGATGCCATCCAACCAATTATCAAATATCCTAGTAACCATTTTGATTCTATGTATCTAATCCAACATATTTTGATTTATAGGTGATTTTGGATCAAAAGATAGGGAAAGTTGAGCAATTTGTTGTGGATCTAGATTGTTAATGGCATTGATGTATTCATCCATTGACCACACAGCCTATTTTAACTCCCTTTTATCTTTTTCATCCTTCTAGGTTCTAATGACTATCCTTTTGGTGGATGCTTGAAGGTGATGCACATCTATGTCATGTGATGTAGTCCCAAGATCTATCTTTTTAATTGTAAAATATTGAACAAATCTTGAACTTATTCATTGGTTCTTGGCTAGGTTGTTTCTACATTCCAATTCCCTGTGTTAGGGTCAACATCTACCCTAGATGTTTTTAATTTCTTAGATTTAGGAGTGTTTCCTAAACACTTACCATATCCTCCAAGGGGAAATAAAAAGGTACTATTTTCATTTTGTTTCTGATTGAGATTTCCATCCACTTGGGTATAGAGGCTGAGACTTCTTTATCAAGATTTGGTTGATCGATAGGCACATTTGAAATAATCATTAGGTTGGTAGAATTAGAAGCAATATTTGTATGTTGATCTACACTAACCTCCTCTTCCATTGGTGAATCAGATTCTTTATCACCTATTGCTTCTCTTGAATCCTCTTTAGAATTTAAATCCATAATTACTTTTTTAGAAATCTGACTCTTTCTCTTGCTTTGAGTCCTTAATCTAGTGGCACGAGGAGGTAGAGTAGTTATAAGGGCCTTCTTAGATCCTTTTATGACAGGATCCTTTTTAGTTTTTGACTTAGAAGTACCTACATCATAAATGGAAATAAGCTAGTTAGAGGAGCTTATTGGGGATGGTGATTCAATTATTGATGTACATTGTTAGGAATCTTTGATTTAATCTCCCTCCATTTTTTTTCTCTCTCAACCATTTCTCAATTCTTCATATCAATAGGAGGGTCTTAACCTCAATTATATATTCTTCATTTTCATCCCAGTCAATTTCTAGAATAGGTGATTACTTTATCTATTCAAATTGTAGATCAGTCACCTATTCTTCATTATTAAAAATTCTAGAAATTTCCATATTTAAATTAAGGGTAATTATTTTCCCTAGGGAGAACCTAGACCATAGTCTTCTTCTAACCTTGAATTCATCTGAACAATCCTCCCAATAATCCTCTAATTAAGGAATATGTGATAACCATGTTCCAAGATCCAAGTTATCCCTAGTAAAACCTTTGTTGTTAAATTGGGATCTAATCATGAAGTACTAAAAATTGAATTTTTTAAGATCCAATTCTAAATTCAAAGCATCAGATGCTGACTGGCATGAATAACGTCAAAGTTCAATAGGAAAATATATACAAATTTTTTTTTATTAGGAATTTTTTATCTACATGTGTTAATTGTCTGTAGACTTCTATTAACACAAATAGGTTAAAAACATACCTAGGTAACCTTAAAGGTTCACCTTCAAAACCCCCAACTCTGATATAAGTGAACTTGGAAAATTGAATAAAGAAACTACTATAAATGTTGATCAGTTGCATAGCTTCATCAAACAATATCTTATTATTGTTGTTTGTTAATTCAAAAGTCATTCTCCTAGTAAAGGCATCATTAACCCTCTTTTAATCCTCATAGAAATTATGCATTTTTTTTAATTTTTTGTCTTTAGCCAAGGGTGCATGAGGTAACCCTACCCATTGTATTGTAGAAGCCAGGCAATAGAAGAGGTAAGAAGACATATAAAAATATTTATTTCCTAAACAATTACTTAAACCTAAATGCAAACATTTAGCTACAATTTTTGCCCAATCCAAATATTTTTCTCCTTTGAGGATCACTTGTATGAAAAAGTACATCTAATCTTCCCAATAATATGCCTGAGCATTTTCTTTTAGCCTGTGTAGTAACACTATAATATCTTGTACTTATGGAATCATGTGATTTCTTGTTAATGGTCTAGGTAGTCTTGAACCACCTTTTTGGAATTTCAAAAGCCAATTTCTTTCAATCACGCTCTTGTAAATTTCTTTCTTTAGTGAAAAATAACCATAAGAAAAAGTAATACTGAGGTTAGAATATGATTCCTTGGGAGGAATTCTCATCACAGACATCAGGGTTTGTCTATTGATATAAATTAAAATATTACCATCGGTAGTTATGATGTACCTATTCTGAGGTTCATATCTATTCATGCATTTTAGAACTAATTCAGGGGCATTGTACAACCATGGGAAAGGTCATAGCTTCAACCAAGCCACTTTCTATTATCTTATACATAGATTTGACATAGGATTTCTAACTCTTTCCTTAAAATCTTCCAAGTCATATTGGACCAGAGAGGTGTCCCCAATTTTAAGAGGAGAACATATGAGACAAGGACCATGCTCATAATCAAGACATGTAGATTTCATGGCTACAGGTTGGAGGATATAATGAAAAGAAAATGTTTTAAACTTCTTAAATAATGTTGTAAACTCAAAAGGATTCTTATTTCCAACCAAGTAATGGAAATGGCTTATAGTAAGATTAAAACTCACCTTAAATGTATCTAAAAATCACTACAAATTCAAGCAATCAAATATGTTATACCACCTGTGTTAATCTCCTTTGTATCACCCAGTATGCTTGCTTTGCTAAATTTGAATTTTTCTCTCTTGATACAGATATTAACCAGATCGAATAATTAAACCAAAACAATATGTGCTAAACATGCTTGATAAGACACACACTTTGATATATGCATTAATGGGAAGCATTCTTTTATTCATGATTTTCATGAGTAATGATTATCTGTAACCTCGTGAAAATTCAAAATATTCCACTTTATAATGAGTTTTGAATATATTCTCCTCTAAATCTCCCACTAATTTTAACTTAGAGAAATCCTCGGGGTGAGATTAGAGTATATTCATTAAACCATTGAACCTTTGAACTTTTGGAAATGTGGTTCAACTTCTAGGTTTAATGATATGAGATGAACTATATAGATGGATTAATAGTCGCATGACCTTTCCAAAAACTTTGAACTTTAAAATATTGAACCATTGAACTCTTGAACTCCACTATGAGGTTCAAGTGGTAAGTTTAATGATATATTAATTTATAAAAAGGAACTAGTGAACATGAATCTTTACAAAACATTGAGTATTGGATTCTTTGAATCGTTGAACTCTTGAACCATTAAACCTTGAACTAATGAAAAAGGGTTTAAGTTCAACTAGAAGGTTCAAAGTCATAATTGAAATACACAAAAGGGAAAAAAGTTTGCTTTGAGAAACATTGAACCTATTAAACGTATTGAACTCTTAAACTCTGAGAATGGTTCAAGTTCAAAGGTTCAATTCTTTAGAAATTTCACACATAAAAGATGATAAGCAGGTGAACTTATTTAATGGTAAAATTCATGAAAATTTGAATAAGGGCAACTCAAAAGGTAACACCTTTCAACTCTAATTTGGTTGGGAACTCCTTTCCAACGTATCCATAGTTTTAACAATTCTATGGACATATATTCATTTAAATCCTTTATCCATTCTCTACTCAAAATTAGTCCATATGCATCAGGGATATCTAGCACTTGGATATCTATAAATTGTTGGAATCTCAGCTCAAAATCTAGTTGCATGTGGACATTTAACAATTCTCAAACTACCTTTACCCTATACTTATCTAATTGGATAACAACCCTATCAAACTTAATGGGAGTTAAACTGAGTTACTTACAAACACTTGTAGGCATAATATTTGTAGAGGTACCAGAATCTAACAAACAGTTATGCAAGTTCTTACCAAACATTTAGACTATAAGTAAGAAGGGTGGGGATTCTATTTTAGCTTTATACATAGCTACATTTTCATTATCAGTCTTGGACATCTTATTATACTTCTTGGACAAAGATTCCACAAATATATTTCCTTGCTCTATGATTTGTGTTAGTTTATGAAAAGTAATATTAGCTTTAATTTTCTTCATGTCCTCTACAATATTATAATCAATCCTATTGGAAGAATTGGAAGTATCATTATTAGGCTTAGAATTAATATCCTTTCGAGGCTCTGGATTATTATCTAAAGTGGTATCTAGAGGAGTACCAGAGTTATTTGGAGGAGTAGAAGTAGTCAAAGGCTACCTCTATTCTTTGCTCTTTAAAGGATAGTTATTATTTAAGAATTGTTAGAAGGCATGAACTTCTTCAAGAACATCATCAAGTTTATTGTCTTCTTAGAAGGTGAAATTAAATGTTTCCACTATAAAGGTCTAATCATTAAGCTTAGATCTTGAAGTACTTGTACCATTTTATTTGTTAGGTACTACCTCAAACGTGTCCAAATATTCTTGAAATGCTTCAAAAGCTTTACAAAATTCAATGCAATTAATTTTACCATGCTTATTAGTACAATAAACTCTACAATAATCAATTAAAGGAATATCAATAAGATTAATATCCATAGTCTTCTTTTCAAAATATGATTAACTATTTTTTTTTAGATCAGTGCTTAGCTTCTAACTAGAGCTATAACCAATTCTATGGCACAAACTAGGGGCCTAGTACTCAAGATAACTATAGAACCATTAACACATGATCGCATTGAAACCATTGATAATATGGCCACATCCAACCTATAAACACCCTCTGAGATTCAAACTTGGATGGGGTTGGGAATAACCATACCACTTCACCAATCCTTCTACATCTCATTTAAAAAATTTAATCTACTACTAAAGCTTGATGGGGGTGGGCCTAGGTCTATAATGTCCACCAAAAAATCCATAGCCAAATCACCTTGCTCTATATAGAATACATGGATAAGTTTGAACCCTACCTCAAGCTATCCCTATGACCACTTTAGATTATAGGCTAGTGTCTATCCCTAAGCCACGATGCATCATAGGGTACTTGGCTTGAATTTGAATTCAAGACCTAGGCAACTAAATTCATTAATTTTATCCACCTGAGTTAACCCTTGGGACTAAAATTTAATCCACTACTAAAGCTTAATGGGGGTGGTCCTAGGTACACAATGTCCACTAAATGATCCATAGCTAAATTTTCCTATTGGGATCTACATGGAAAACATGGAGAAGTTTGACCCATACCTCAAGGAATCCCAATGGCCACTTCATATTGGAGGCTAGCATTTTTCCCTAATCCATGATGCATCATAAGGTACTCATCTTGGAATTGAACTCAAGACTTAAGAAATTGAAGTCATTAATCTTATCCACTAGAACTAACCCTATGGGCTATATGCTTCACTATTTTTATTATTGTGGAGGCTATCATTATTAAACCTATTGTTGGGCCTATTAAATCTTTGGAAAAAGAATTTTCTTCTATAATTTTCTCTAGTATTACCAACTTGTTTTTGTAGTTGAAGGAAGTTAGTGCTCAATTTTTGGACCATTTTTAGAATGGATTCATTCTCATTTTTAGGTATTTCTAAATTATGAACCTATTTATTACTATTACTAGTGGTTGGTACCAATTCTCTTTGATCATTTGCATTAAATTCATTGGTAGTAGGGTGATTCAAGAACCCCAAATTATAGTTTAGAGTAGCATGTCTTAGAGCCAATTGATTTAGATTTAGGATTTGGTTGAGAGATGGCACATTGTGGTTTTTATTAGGAAATACATTCAAGGTAGGCATATGTGGATTAAAATTTGGGATAAAGTAGGGCATCTAACCTTGAGGTTGCATGTAGTCGTGAATGATCATAGCTTCAACATAGGCAAAATCTAGTGTGTTTATAGGACCTACAACCCTCTTTATGAATACTAAAGTTATGGGATCAAAAACATCTTTGTATATTTCCAAGGATAACACTTGATTAGGTTTATAAGGTTTAATGGTTCTACTATACATATTTTAGAACCTAGTATTAAAAGCTCTTATAGGTTTATTGGCATCCCTTTTGAGGGTGGTAAATTGTTGGTACATGACACAAGGTCTGAGGATTTTGTCAAATTGGTCAATGAAAATGTTATTAAACTCATCCCAAGTGGTAATGAAATTGTTAGGTAGGTTTAAGAACCATTTTTATGCAACATCATTAAATTTAAAATGAAAAACCTACATGCTACATCTTCATGAGTGACATCTAGCAATCTTAATATATCTTTGAAGGATTTAACATTTTCTTATGTTGTTATAATACCACTAAGAATAAAAATAAGTAAATAATTTTCTAGATTATGAGGAAGCTCATGAAACACAGATTGAACATTAATATAAGGTCAAAAGTAGGACTACCTTGGAGTGTCCAAGTTGGTAAAGACCTCAAACTTCTATGTCTACCTTTGTCTCATTTGGCCCTCCTATGGATGTCTAGTTCTAGCAGAGGTTCTCTTATTTTTTAGTGTGATTTTATCTAGATTCTTATAAATTATAGCTTGAGGACTTTTGGATCCTATTTTAAATACAATGTGTCAAATCAACCTTTACAAAGAACAAGAATTAGACTTGCATATTAGGCAAGTTTTACAAAGATTTATGCAAAGAATAATAAAGGACATCAACCTTTGACTAAGTTAGCTCAAATATGTGTCCATTTACATAATTATGATCTATCTTTACAACTCTAAGTTTATATAAACTCATATCTATAAAAATTATATCAATATTTGATCAAAATAAGCTATTTTAACATCAAATACTTCAAATCTTCAAATTTCAAGTTATCTTTAACAAAATTACACATCTATCTTTCAAAATTCTTGATCTTTGTCTATAATAATCACAAATATGGGTCAAAGATGATGAAACTTGATGATATTTACACTTTTGAATAAATAAATATGCAAATGTGTATAGACAACACCAATCTTTAGTCAAAACATAACAAAGTTAATAAAGTTCTTGTAAATTCTCAAAGATAGCCCTCCTTCTTGCATCAATGGAATATTGTTCCTATTGATGCCTCTAGATGTACCAAATGTGATCTAAGTGTCTAAAGAACAATTTTAATTTTAAAATTCAAGGAATTCAAAGCATGAGAGCAAATTATGGTAATCTAGTTATCTGTGGTGAAATAAGAGTAGAGTAATAAAATGTTCCACAATATTTATATTGATTGGTGGTTGGGAGCCACCATGTCCAAACTTAGTGAAATATAAGAGATATATATTATTTTTATTTAATATATGATCAAGTTATAAACTAAATCTTAATCTAAATGAATATTTATAACGAAGCTTAAACTAGAGTGATTTGGTAAAAAAAAGCAAAAAGAAGGATAAGATAAAAAAACGATGTTCTAATTTTTAGTCCAAATATTATGACAAAGTTTAGATTTCATCTATACATACATTAATAATAATACATGACATCAAATAGCTTTAGCACAGATCTAACCATGTACCAAGCAATTGTCTAAAGAAAGGATGGAACAATGCAAATAATAAACTAGATTCAATTTAAAGATTTACTTGACAGGGAAATTACATTTTCACATCTACAAGGGAAAAAAGAGAAATTAAATGAACCTAAGATATTTCAAATAACCTATCATAAGCATAAATTAATAGCTCTGCATCCATATATGTATATCAATAATTAATGAAAACCATTCAAATTTTGACATCCAAATAGATAAATGGGAGAGAAACCATATAACAATTGACACAAAAATAAATTTAACAAACTTTTTATTATTCCTTGCTTGTATTAATTACTCTAAGTATATAAAATACTTTTTCTCTAAAACTCTCTCCCTTTACAATATGGTAATACTACCTTTTATAGAAGATCATGGTAGTACACTGGTCAATCATGAGATTACAAATGTAAAAAGGTAAGGATAGTTGTCATTTTACACAATTCTAGAATACATGTCCTTTTCCAAAGTGGTTTGACCTATAGGTAAATGTGGTAAAAAACTAATGCATTCCTTTATAAAAGAATATTCTAATTTTGAATACTACAAAGTTTTTAACAATGTAGAATATTACTAGCTAGATGGGTGGGCCTTGTGGTGAAAAACTACCCTATTATTCCTGAAAGAGCTTCATGGCTTTATGATGCTACTCATCAACCAAATTTAAGTTGACAGCTAGTTCCAAGAGGTACTCATCCTCCTAGTCTACCAATTCAGTTAAATCTCTATCATTCCTAGCCATTGCTTCTTTGATACTCCTTACCTCAACAATTTTCTCCTCTATAGTTAGGATCATGCCCATGACCTTGATGTTGTCATATCTAGATCAGACCTAACTATTACACCTAGCCTCTTTCATAACCAATGTGACCCTATTCTTATACTCATCATCTCTAATGATGCCCAAGGAGCTAAGTGTGGTAGGATAAGTAATCATGGTGCCTAAGATTTGTTCAATCCTACTTATCAACTCTTCATCATCCCTTAGAAGCCTCTCCAAGTATTTTAACCATGTGCTTAGACCCTATATTTTTTCCATAATTATTCCCATAATTGAATTCAGATGGGCCAAGATGATGATCCTAAACATAGGAATCCAACCTTCAACCAGTATGTTGATCAACTCTTTCATTTGTCTCTTATACTTTGCCATTGAGTTAATAAACCCTTGGCTACTTCATTTGAGTGAGATAAATAAATCTACCTTGTCTTCATTTCTTTAAATTATTTAAACATGTCATATAAATATGCTTCAACCATCTTCATCATCTCTTTTAGAACTAATAAGATAGCCCGTGTCTCAAGATTCTCCTTTTGCTAATGTAAGTTTTTTATTTTCTAATATAGGCCTTTAATGCCTATTTTTAGTTCAATTGAGTGAGCATTAGCTAGTCCAACTATATCTTCTCATGAATTGGGTGCTCACCAGGTTTTTGACCTCTTATTGGAGTCAACCCAAAAAAGGTTCAACTCTTTGAAATTTGAACTCGTCACTCCCAAAAATGGTCCTCTTTGTTGTTACCCTCTCCAGGTATGTTATCTTTGGATTAAATTTCACAATTCCTATTGACTCTTTGATCTTTGAAGGTTATAAGACCTCTATCTATGTGTTTCTTGAGGCTTCATGGGTGTCTATCTGAATGCCACTTGACCCTCTTATGGTGGTCATCCTCCTTTCCTCTTCTTTCTTCATTACATCCACTATCCATGGCTTTACCTCATCATGGACATTGATGTTAACTATCTGGGTCATGGCCTATGAATGTTGCAATGTAAGAATCTTTTGCATCTTCCCATAAATGAATCATTCAAGGATGATTGGACCATGGATTGGATTCTCATCACTGAATAGGTTAACCTCACTCAAATGATGAGTGAGTGTTAACCCTATCTTCTTATTTATAACTAGGACTAATGTCAACTCCACCTTCCTTTTGAGTGATGTAATTAGAACTAGGTCTATTGCAATTTACTTCCCTTTTTCTTGTCTTGCTTCCTTGGCTTGGGCTTGAAGTTCCTCACCTTATTCTTCTTTCGTTGATCCATATACTTTAGCAATCACCTTAATTGCATCTTCCACTATTTCATCAAGAGCTAGTGGAATCATGTCAATATACTCTATTGGGGATTTTGGTATATTAGACTGAGCTAAGGGTGATGGTCCTTCCATAGGTATCTCTTATAATTTTTATTCCCTAGGTCTTTATTCCATTGGTGCTTGAGATTATTTTAGTGGTTGCTCTGGAGGGGGCCTAGAATAGAGTCCAAGTAATAAGTGGTACTATAAGGGTTCCATCTTCCAAATCTGACTAAGAGCCTTCTCATCCCTATTTATCTTTGATCCAAGCTTAATTATATGTTTCTTTAACCTAGACAACGTGGTTATGAAAATGGTGGCCCTGATGTACATCATGTCATAAACACTAAGTCTATGTTCATAAGGGTAAGTCATGGTTTTTGACTTCAAATGTTTACTTACCCTATTCTAAGGGTCCCATTGCCTTAGTTCATCAAATTATAAGTTGAATTATTTTTTGATGTCTCTAAATTGACCATATAGGTTCTTAATATTCAAAGAACACTTCTAATTTTAGAATTACAAAAATTCATAGCATGAGTAGTAGGTTGTGACAAATTGATGTCACATATGGTGAAATAGTAGTACAAATATGTATCACTGTTCTACAAAAATTTTAATAAGTGATAGTTGGGAGCCATCATGGTCTATTACTTGTGAATTATAGAGTATCTATGTCAACTCAGTGAATTATGATCTAAAATTAAGCAACAAATTAATATAGATGTATATTTATAAAGAAGTTTAAACTAAAGCGATCTAGTGTAAAAAGGGATCAAAGAGAAGGGTAAGGAAGAGAAGGAAATGAATGATTTCCTATCTTAGCCTCAAATATTGTGAAAAAGTATCAATTACAACTGAGTATGCATTTAAACTAATATATAATGAAAAATAGCCTAAGCTCAGATTTAATTATATACCAGGCAAACTTCAAAGGATAATGTAAGGAATCATAAGTAAGAACCAAATGTACTACTATAATCAACTAGCATTTGCACATATGAATATACAGAAAAATTAAGTGAATAAAATCCAAAATCCTCAACTAATCTAGCATATTCATAAATCAAAAACACTGTGATTATAAAATGCAACCCAAAATTTAAAGAAAATATTCAAATTTAAGACATAAAACGAGTGATTGAGAGAAAAAACTATGTTAGCAATTGACATATCAAATATGGACAATCTTTGTAGAAATCTTTGATTATATTAATTTCTCCTAGTGTATAAAATTTCATCAAAATTATCTCCCTTTACAAGATGGTGATACATGCCTCTTATATAAAGATAAGGTAGTACATCAGTTAGTTACAATATACAAGTGTACAAAAGATAACTACAACTTTCCTTCCTTATAAAGTTCTAAAATACACTTATATTTCACAATCAAACTGATCTAAAATCAATATTCTAATAGACTAGCATATGCCTTACAAAATAATATTCCTATTTTAAATATTAAAATGTTTTTACAAAAGGAATATTAATTGTTTGGTGGGTCCATTACCTTTGAAATCTCTAGCTTATTCTACAGCAGCTCCATAGCCTTCTGATGTTGATCTTTGATGAGCTCCAAGTCTATAACTAGCTTCATGAGGTAGACTTCTTCCTGGTTAGCTAGGTCATCTAGATCTTTGTCATCTCTAGCCATATCTTCCTTGATACTCTTGGCCTATATAATCATTTCTTTAGCATTAAAGATCATTCCTATAATCCTACCATTGTCATTGCCATATCTACCCTAGCTCTTTCTCTTTACTTCATTCATCACTAAAGTGACTATATGTTTATATTCTACATCATTGATGATCCCCATGGTTGTAGTTTTGGTAGGATTAACTAGCAGGGTGCCTAGGAGCTACTTAATCCTAGTGATCAATTCTTTATCTTCCACTAGAATTTTGTCATATTCAATGTCCATGCACTTAAACTCTAAATTTTATCTACTATTACTCCAAATATGGAACTTAAGTGGGCAAGACTAATGGTTTTGAACTTAGAGATTTTATCCTTAATCAAAATTCTAATGAGGTCTCATATTTTAGTCTTAACCCTTATTAATTCCTTGACCACGTTATCTTTTTCATTCAAGGCATCCTGACTCAACTTTATTGTCTTCAAAGAATCATATATGTCAAATAATGAAGCCTAAAACATGTCAATGATGGAACCAAGAACTAATAAAATGGTTTGGGTCTCTAGGTTCTAATTTTCCTTCTCTAAATTATGGATTCTCTACTTCATCCCTTGGATCCTAGCCTTTACTTTTGCTGACTAAGCCTCAATTAAGCTCTCAACATCCTTCTCATGAATAGAATGTTTTCACAAATGTTATATTTCAACTATGGTAAGGCCCATAAAAGGTTCAATCTTATAAAAGGTGAACTCTTATGTTCCCACCTTAGCCTTCCTGGTGGTAACCCTTTCCAATCTAGTTTTCTCTCGATTAAATTAGGCAGTGGTGACTGGCTCTTTGAATTTGGGAGGTTTTGAGACCTTAATTCGTATGCTACTTGATGCTCTAGGAGCATCCATTTTCTTACTCTCTAGCTCTCTAGTATCCACTATCCTTCCTTCTTCCTCTTCCTTAATTATAACCCTAATCCATGGCTTAATGTCATCATGTAATTCAATGTTGGAATTTTTTTTATGGCCCATGAATGGGAGAGATAAGGGATATTTTCTAATTTTCCATAAATAAACTAATCAGGGATGACTACTGCATGAATGGTGAATTCTTTACTGAATAGGATAATCTCACTAGTAGGATGTGTGAGAGTCAAACTTGGTCTTTTGGTTCCAATAGGGACTAATACCATTTTTACCTTCCTCTTCTCCTTAGGAGTCACTGGGAATAAATCAAGAGTAACCTATTTTATTTTCTCTTCTCCAAGCTTCCCTACTTGGATTTGAGTTTCTTCAATCTATTCCCCTTCCCCATCTATACCATATGCCTCCAGAAGTTCCTTGAGGGCATTTTCGAGTGTCTCATCTAGTTATAATGAAATTATATATATATATATATATATATATTCAACTAGGGAAGGTGGCATTTTTGGAAAGGTTGAGGATGAGGATCCCTCTCTATGTCTCTCTTCCAAATTCTCCTTACCATGGCCTTATTCATCTTGCCTTTACATAATTCACCCTTAAGGTTGTGGCTACTCCACTTGAGGTTATTCTTGGGATGGCCTGGATGGTCCAAGTAGTAAGTGATATTGGAGAGGATGCATCTTCCATGCCTCTCTTGTTAGCTTATCATATTTTGTTAACCTATACTCAAGTTTGATGTTATAACCCTTGAGCCTAGTTAACACTTCTTGAAAGCTACTTTGCTTTTCAATGATCACTCACTGTGTTGGTGAGATCTAACATTTTGAGTTCATCAACTTGAAACCGAAATGAGTCCATATACTTGGACATGATTTTCTATTTGTTTATAATCTTAAAATATAGTCTTTATAATGATTAGAGGGAGGGGATAGAGAAGGAACTTCCTCTTTTCCTTAAAAATTCCATCAACTTCATTGATGAGTTGGGAGGTAATCTCTTTTTCTCCTAGCTTACTTGGTACATACACAGGCAATCTATAGGGTGAGGACATGATTCCCTCAATCTTGATAATTATGCAGTCTAGATAAAACTAGATGTCCCCCATTATTTCTACATATTTATTGATTAATGGATGGATCTTAATCATGGTAAACCCTGTGATATCCTCTACCAAGGCTAGGTATACATACTCACAAATAAATTGCATGTGGTTCCTATAATTGAAGATGTGTAATTTTGAGTAATGACTGGAAATGGTTTTCTATGGAGACCAATTCTTCATGCCATAGAAGTTGATGAAATAAATTAAGGAATTAAGTAAATAATACATCATGTATAATTGCCTACTATTATTCCTCTTAATGATAGTAAATTGGTGCCCTAGGTGAATTCTAATTAGCTCTCAAATAGGAGGGGAATTTTTTTTCTCCATCATGAAATATACATATGAAAACTAGGTTGTGTTTGCATATGTGGTGTAAGGGGCTCCTAATGCTCAATTTAATAGGGCCACAATTACCCCAATCCCTTCCCTAAATTATGTAATTGGGATCTTTCCCTCAAGGTCCCTAAACACATGGTTCCCTTGGAGTGACCATGGTCAAAGGATGGTGTCCAAGTCATGTTTGGTGGTCCACTCTTTAATTTTGGGTAGGTCTATATGGGGAATTGGAAGCTTATAATATTTTTTCAAGGACACAAGGTAAATGTAGGCTACCCTCTTATAATTTCCTTCACAGATGATCCATTCATTATATATCCTACAATCTATAAATATAATAGCAAGCACATCAATATAATGAAGTACCATAAGCTTGGTAGTAGCATAATAAAGTTCAGCCATCTGAATAGAAACAAGGTCATAATGTTTCCTTCTAACTATGAAAATTATCTATTCCTCCTTGGTGATGGGTTTTAGCTACTTAATGGTGAAGAAGAGTTCAGACTAGTTCTTGCATCTATTGTTTAGTGCCATAGTATCTAGCTTAGTATCCTTGAATATCATACCTTTATTGTCTATGGATAGATAGAGTTCTATCTCATTATTCTATTATTGACTATGACCTACATGGATTTTGTTTGTAAATTAGTTTACCTTGGATTACAAATTAGTATATGTGGTAGCTCTTTTGCAGGATCAAATTGTAACCAATTTAATTAACTTAGGTCACCTTTTATGTAGGGTTTAAGGTTTTATGAATTCAATGGATGTAGTTCATCTATCTTTGGACTCATACATGCTTGGGATTTGATTTGGACCTTTACCTTTATACATTCACATTTTTGGGCACACAATATCTTTTGTTTCTTTCATTTCTACTTGCATGGCACTTATATGGCAATGATCTGGACCTTTTGTAGCATTTTTCATAAATGTCTTTAAGCACTAGTCATTGGCATTTAAAATGCCTTCTTTTGTTTTGCATCATTCAATGAGAATAATATGAGTGGCCATAAACCATTGATCATGATTTAGGTCCTTTTTTTTTATTGGCTCCTTTTTATACCAAGCCTCATGGTTATGACACTTGAAATCTTCGTATTTCTTCATATGCTCTATATCTTACATCAATCCTTTTTTGAATGATTATTAGCCATGTGGTGAGATTGTGGGTCTTTAAAAAGTCATTAATTCTTTTGTATTGTTGGATCACAAAGCATGATAAAGTGTGGACCATTAGATCATATATCAATTCTACTTTGAATGTGCCTTCACCATGCATCAATCTCATGGGATCTTAAGACTCCATTAAAAAGTCTTTGAGGTTTTCATGCTATTGGATCATCTTCTCATGATGATGGAAAAATCATTGATCTAAAAAGATGCCCAATCTTTAAGTTAGCATATTATTAAGGTAGGTACTTACATATAAAAAACTTAGGCTAAAGTTTATTTCATGTTTATTAAAAATGAAATAAACTTTAGGATAAAGTATTTATGCCTATGTTTTTTTATATTTATACAAAAGAGACCATAGCTAAATATTTTAGGCCAAATTTTATGTTATGTTAAAAAAACACAATGTACACTTTGAGTTAAAATAATTTATGTCAAGACTATATAATATGCTCAAAGGGGTCAAAATGATATAATGGTCTAATGTCAAATAGGGTTTTATTGCATTAACAAAAACACTAAAACCTTTGGTTAGAAACACTTGGTCTAAGTTCCATGTTATAAATATCCTTTAAAATAAGACCTAATACAAGTCTATAACTTAGGGTTTATGATTTTTGAACAAAATATAATGGGGACTTTAAGGTATAGACTTAAACTAGGTTCATTTTGCATATGCTTAGATCATTCTAATATTTGTAGATTAAATATTTCCAGTGTTTAAGCATCTTTCAAGGGATTCTAGTCATTTGTAAATCAATTCATGAGCTTTCTAGAAACATTTTAGAGTGTATTTTAATCTTGACCAAAATAATTCATTATCTTAAATTTGAAGGTTTTATGGATGTCAAATACATCATTGTGGATGTAGAATGAAGGTTATGTGAATGTCAATTTTAAGCTAGTGAAACTTTTAATTTTTTGGGTTTAAATTTGGTAATCATGTGGATGTTAATTATGTACTCACAAATGTCAAGTGATGATCACATGAACATAAAATTTAAGCTTTTCAAATTCTTGTGACCTAATGTGAGAATGCCACTTAGTACCTCCACAAGGCTTCTCAGGATATTGGACTTAGTTCCCTTTATTGGATCAAGATTAGCAATGAATTGAGAGCCATAGGATCATGATCCAAGAGCTTACTTATGATTGGTTATTTCTATTAAGAAAGCCCCTTTGTTTCTAATCTTTGAATGTAAGGATATTGCATGTCAATCTCATGGATCTCCAAGGCTTTTGACTTATTCATGATGTCTTCACTTCATCTAATCTTTATTATATGCTAAAGTGAGAAATGTTGGATGAAGTCTAAGGGTGCATCTTTGTTGGGTCCTTCACGTCATTGGATCGCTTTCCCATGATGAAGCATAGATCATTAGATATTTTAATATGCCTATCATTTAAGTTAAAGCTTAGGAATTTCTTGCTCTATTGGATTAAATACCATGATAAAGTGAGGGTCGTCATATCTATAAGAAGTAATAAAGTTAATTTAGGACCCACAGTCATATAAAAGACCTCGGCTAAGGTGTTAAGGCTAAGGTCTGATTTGTATTAATAAATATGATGGGGCCTTAAGATTAAAACATTAGCCTAAGGTATAAATCAAAGGGACCAAGTTAAGAAATATTAAAAGGGGCCTTAAAAATGAATATTAGTTAGGTACATAAGGAACTTAAAAGGGGAAATAATAAAGGGGACCAAGCTTTTTAGGCTAAGTTTGAGTCATGTTTAAAATACATGACTAAGCTTAAACATAAATTTTATACTTAAGTCCAAAACAAATTTTTAAAAGGTTCCCACCAATTTAGTTCCTACAAATATTCAAATTTGAACTGAGGGTTTTACTAGGGTTCTAAAACATGGATTTCTCAAGAAGAACACCATGGAACCTACAACTAAAGGCACGAAGATCATTTATTAGTAATGTTAGGTAGATTTAAACCAAAATATGATTAATAAACCTATTTTTAATGAAATAAATGATCTTCAAATTCTATAAATGATCCTAACATGCCATATATTCATGTTTAATCTTTAATTTTTCTCAAGGTTCCCAATTTTTTTTAAATGAGGGTATGTTGGCCTCAAAAAATGGTGACTCATGGGGGAAACATAGAAATATGTTAGAACTTAGAGACTCTGACTTAGACAAATAATTGGGTCATCCACCCTACTTGATCAATATCATTCTCCAGATTAGATTATGGTTAAAATAAGACATTAAAATTACATAAATATGGTCAAATATCAATACATAGCCATGCTATGTGTGTGCTTTGATTCCACTTACTATTTTTTATGGGGTTCAATAAATTACTTCCAAGTTTCATGTCCTTAATAACTAACATTAACTTATAACATGTTTAGATGTTCATGAAGAACCACGATTTTATCTTAAGGAAGGCTTGGGCATTGCTATGCTACTAGCTAGGTGTCCATATCCTTGATAGAGATGCCTTTGGATCCACTCAAGGCCTTACTCCATTGCTATCTAGGTGTCCATAGGCCTGGTGGACATTAACAAAATCACCTATGCTCATAAAGCTTTTGATTTTGAATTGAAACCTTATTTTTTATATTTTATTTAGATCTTTATCATCTTAGCAAGGTTGGGAAATAGAATAGATAGATTTTAGGATTTGGTCAAGTATTTGATTTTTAAATAATCACCTATGGCTAAAACCCTTATACTAGGTAAGGATGGTTAATAAGTGATAGTGTGGATATACAATGATAGTTTGATCTCTCGCTCAATGTGAATCTTCTTAAAACTAATTTGAGGTCAAGAAAATTCTTAATTTCTTATGGAATTATTGGAATCCTCCATTAGTCTTTACCAGTTTCTTTAAATTACAAAATTAGTCTTATATTCCAGAACCAAGGTTAGCATATATATTAGGCTTATACCTACATTTTTTAATTTCAGGAGTTTTCAATCAAAATACATAACTTTGAGCTCAATATTACCCAAAATACTTATTAGAATTAAGGAACAAGGCAACCAAATCAAACACACAACAAAAAATAGGAAAGCAAGAAAGCAAAGGAGAGAAAATAAATTATACAAACAAGGGACATGACAGAAAGAACTTGAAAGAAACTAGATACCTTACCTATACTAAATATAACCATCTTAAAATTTACTCCATAAAGACTTTAGGAGGAGTAGTAAAGAAGTTTTTGAGCTACTATCCATTGGTGTGCCATGTGAACTCTACTCCTTGTAGATCTTTGAGTTTGAAGGTGTTGTTCCCCAATGTTTCTACAATCTTATTAGGGCCACTCCATAAAGGTGTGAATTTTCCATGTTTTCCCTTAGGCTCAAATGCTTTGTCCCAAAGGATAACTAGGCCCCCTTATCAAAACAACTTAATCTTTGATTTTTTATTAAACTATTTTTTCATTATGGTTTAATGCCTACTAAAATCACTAAAGGCTTTCTCCCTTGCATCCTCCATATAAATTATGTCTAGAAATATTGAGTTCACTAATTCTTAACCTTATTCCATATATTCTTGCATGAATCTATACATGGGTAGCTTAAGAGTGATAGGGAATATTGGTTCCTAGCCATAAACCAATAGAAAAGATGATGCCTTCAAGACTTGTTTAATCTTGACCTATCTACCCATAATACATACTTGAGTAACTTTCATCAAATTGTTATAGGTAGACTCAAAAACTTGACTCCCTTTGGGATAATGGTTGGATGAAAACTTTAGATAGATAACATTATCATAATCCCAATTAGTCATCTTTATGGATGAAAATGTAGACCCATTATCACACACTAGAGAGACTAGAATTCCAAATATAGTACAAATGTACTCCTTTATGAAGTTGATCACTTCCTCCATTCTACATTGTTTAGTGGCTATAGCTTCATCCACCTTATACATTAATTTTTAATAGTCTAGATGAATTTATGACATTTAAATGAATTTGGGTTGATTACTCCTATAAATTCCAACCCCTATTGTGCAAATTGTTTGTCAACCATGGCTCGTTATAGAGGCATTGCTACCTTAGGCTCCTTGGTGCACAAAATCTAGCAAGAGTGGCATTCTCTCACATGTTTCTAAGCATCCTTGAATATAGTTGGCTAATAGTAGCCATCTCCAAGAATAATATGTGTAGTAGTCTTCCCTAATGGGTGTCCATTTCCAAACTTATTATGGAAGGTACTCATGATTTGAGTAGATTCCTCTTTTGAAACACACTTGAGGTAGAATCCCTTAAAAAAATTTATTATATAAGAATCTATTCTTAATCATATAATGAGTAGATTTGAGCCTCAGATACCTATTTTTCTCCCTTGTCATTCCTATAAGATAGGTACCATTAATTATAAAATGAATAATCAAATCATACCATTCACTAGCTTGAAATTTCTACTGATCAACTTGCATAATACTTAACCTAGGGCTTGTATTATCAATCATTTGGAGTAGGCCTTAACACCTTAACAATTTTATTGTTTTCATTTATATGTCATACTCCTACAAACCTAACATCTACTTAACTCTAAATTATCTAAGCTCATTATGTCTTAACATAAGCTTTATGTCATGGTTAGGTATAATATCATGCACCTTATTTCTAAGGATATAATTTATAAATTTATTTACTGCATTTACTAATACATATGCCTACTTATCAATAAATGAATAATTTAACTCATCATTCTTAAAACTAGTGCTCATAAAAGCTATTGGGTAATCATACCCCACAACATTTTGAGTCAATACAATAGCCATGGTATGATCAGAGGAAAATGAATAGAGGTAGAATTCATTTTAAAATTTAGGACTTATTAATACTATATCCTAGCTAATGGCCTCTTTAATGTCATTGAATGCCTTTATAAATTATTCATTCTATGATACCTTTGCATCTTTCTTTAGCATGTCATTTAATGGTTTGACAATCTTTATAAATTTATAAATGAATTTCCTTACAAAGTTTATCTTACCAAAAAATGATTTTAGCTCTTTCTTTCTATTTGGGGGCTCTATTTTGGATATAGCCTCTACCCTTTCAAGATCTATAGAGATACCATCCTTGGTTATAACATTTCCCAATAGATTACCTTAAATAGCATAGAAAATAATTTCATTGGGTTTAAGGAAATCCCGTACCTTCTATATCTTTCAAACACTTGTTATAAATGCATGAAGTGGTATTTCCTATTTTTAGGAAAAACTATTAGATCATCCATATAAATAATGATGCATTTACCTAGCAAGCCTTGGAAGGCATGGTCCATGACCCTTTAAAATGTATCTCCTACATTTATTACCCCAAAGGGAATTCTCTTGTAATAAAAGGCTCCCCACTTGGTGATGAAAGCTATATTTATCATGTCTTCTTTGTCAACCAATACCTAGTTATAACCTGAAAAACCATCAAGAAAAGGCATCATGGCTGAACCTAAAACAACTTGTATAACCTGGTCAAGAGAAGGAAGAGGATAATTATCCTTCTTAAATGCTTTATTTATGTTCTTAAAATCAATATAGAGCCTAATCTCACCATTATTCTTCCTCACTGGTACCAAGTTATCCACCTAGGTAGAATGCTTGATGGGGAAGACTATTCTAGCATCCAATAGTCTGTTAGCTTCCTTAAAAATCATTGGCTCTAAGATAGGGTTTACAGGCCTCTATTTTTTCCTAAATAATTCAAATTTTTATTTGAGAGAGATGGTGTGAGTGATAACCTTTGGATCAAATATCTTTAAGTCATCATAATACCATGCTATGAAATCCTTGTTTTGTGTAAGGAGCTCTTTGGCTTTTTTGTTCTCAATGTTTGTGCAAGATTTTCCAACATTTATTAATTGGGGTTGATCTTGGAGACTAAGATCAATAGAATTAGTAAATGTTGGAAAATCTTGCAAAAACATTGAGAACAAAAAATCCAAAGAGCTCCTTACACAAAACAAGGATTTCATAGCATGGTATTATGATGACTTAAAGATATTTGATCCAAAGGTTATCACTCACACCATCCCTCTCAAGATTTTCCAACATTTACTAATTGGGGTTGATCTTGGAGACTAAGATCAATATAATTATAGTCCTTCCCACTAACTTTGGAAATCTTAGAAACCTTAACCAATTTATCTTGATCAAAAAATATTTCTAAAGTAATCATCCCCTTAGGGATCTTATTGTCATTTAATTGAATAAATTTACCATCAAACTTGTCTTCCTTAGATGCATTTTCATTAGTATCATCAATGATATGGGCATCAAATCCTCCAAAATTGGTTATGAAATCCAATATCTACTGATCATCACTAAAAACTTGAAAATGGCTAACATTATCAGGCACTAAAAGATAAGGGATCAGCTCAATGCTTAAATTGGGGGAATCTTGGTTAGGCATGAGCTTGACTACAGTAGATTCCAACTCATTAGTAGCTTGGTTTTCTTCTCTTAGGATGGAGGTAATGATAAAACCATCAAAGGAGTTAATCAAATTCCAAACCTTGAACTTATATCTCTTTATATATGAGAGTTTGCATTGGTATTTACTTCTTACTTGGTTGACCACTAGGTTTGAATTCTCATAAACTAGCATATATTTGACCTTATTCTTTATAGAAAATTATCAACCTAGGATAAGTGATTCATATTTAGAAATATTGTTAGTACAAGGGAATTTCATTATATAGGAAGCATGGTATTTATCACCAATGGTATTAGTGAGGACAATACCTACTCTAGATCTAGCCTTCCTAGCACTATAAAAATGAAGTTTCCATAGTCCAAGAACAACATGAGTACTCTTAGGATTACATACCTTATCAGTCACTAGGGTGAAAACCCCTAATTTTGAATCAATTATGTTGATCCTCTCATTTAAAAAAAATTCTTTGTTATCATGTGTTTCATCCTTGATTGTATCTCAACCTTGATTTGATTAGGATCTCCCTTCTAAGGTAGCCACAAATGTGAGAAATATGTGGACATGTAACCATTCAAGGCCTTAGTCCACTCTTTAATCAATAAGATTACATAAACATTAGGTATATCAACAACATAAATATAAATGAATTATTGCACTCTAATATTAGAATCTAGTTTCATATGAACATTTATAAGTTCCCAAATAAGTTTAACTCTAGATTTGTCTAATTGGGTGACAACCCTATCAGACTTAATAGGGGTTAGGCTAAGTTTTTTGTGTATACCTATTGGCATGATGTTGGTAGATGCTCCTAAATATAATAAGCATGAAAATTCTTACCAAAAATCATGATAGTGGGTAAGAAAGAAAGAGATTCAACTATGGCTTTGCACATAGTCACATTGACATGGTTAGGCTTATGGGGCTTCTTGGGCTTCTTTGACAGAGATTCTAGTAGGAGGTCCATTTTCTCTATAATTTTCAAAAGTTCATATAAAGTGATGTTAGCCTTTATTTTATTAATATCCTCAACAATGTTATTTATAGTTTTATTAGAATAACTAGGAATATCAATGTTGGGTTTAGAGGTACTCCCTTTAGGTGGCTCAGGATTATTGTTTGAAGAAGTGCCTAGAGGAGTTACAAAATTATTGGAGGTGTTGAGTTAGTTAATGTCTTCCTATGATATTTATTACTTAAGGGATAGGTCTTCTTTAAGAATTATTGAAATGCTTGGATTTCCTCAAGGATCTCATCAAGTTCATTTTCTTCTTGAAAAGTGAAATAAAAAGTATCCACCATGAAGGCTTGATTAGATGACTTGGATCTAGAAGTGTTTTCACCACTTTCCTTATTAGGGACTACTCCAAATTTATCTAATTCTTCATATAAAGCCTTACAATCTTTGAAAAATTCAATGTAGTAAATTTGACCATGTTTTGTTATACAATGCACTCTACAATAATCAGGTAATGCAATATCAATAACGTTATTGTCCATGGTCTTCTTTTTAGAAGATGGCTCATTATTCCTATTATTATGAAAACTATCATTACAAAATCTATTACTTAGACTATTATACCTTCGAAATGAGAAGTTCTTACCAAAGTTTTTAGTAGTATTTCCAACTTGTTTTTGTAGCTAAAGAAAATTAGTGCTCAAATTTTGGACCATGTTTAGGATGTATTCATTCTCATTTTTAGGGGTTTCAAAACTATGTAATTGGTTATTATTAGTAGATGGTATTAAATAAATTTGACCATATGTATTGAATCCATTAGTAGGATGATTTAAGAATCCTAAGTTTTTATTGGGAGTAACATGACTTAATGTCAGTTGCTTTAAGTTTGGGAGTTGATTTAAGGTTAGGATATTTTGGTTATTATTTGGAAAGACATTCAAAATGGGAATATATGGGTTAAAATTTGGAATATAATGTGCCATTTATCCCTAGGGATACATCCTATAATTGATGGTTACTACCTTAGAATAGGCCCTAACTAGTAAATTTATATCTAGCATGGATCTCTTTAAGAATATAGAGGTCATTGGATCTACTACATCCTTGTAGAGTTATAGAGCTAAAACATCATTAGGATTATAGGGTTCTATGGTCATACTATACATTTTCTAAAATCTATCATTAAAAGACATAATAGTCTCACTTGCATCTCTTTTAATGGTGGTAAATAACACAAGGATTGATAATCTTAACAAATTGATCTATAAAAACATCGATGAAACCATCCCAGCTAGTGATGTAATTGTCAATCAAGTTAAAGAACCATTCACAAGTAAAATATTTAAAGGTAAAGGTGAATAAATTTCAAGTTACATCTTTCATGCAAAACATTTATCAACCTTAATGTAGATTTAAAATAATTAATGTGCCCTTCAATAGTTGTAATACTGATTGGACTAAATGTAAACAAATACTTCTTAGGGTTACATGGGAGATCATGTACCACACCTAGAATATTGATTGAATATTATCCCAAACAAGCCATACCTAGATGAAGGTCAAAGGAAAAGGTACCTTGCAGAGGTGAAGTTGGTAAATATTTGTATCTCTTGCATCTACCTTTGTCATGCCTAGCCTTTCAGTGAACCTCAAGATCAAGAAAAGGTTCACTTGTCTCTGAGTGTGATCTAGTTTTAATCCTTGCCAATTCTAGCTTGAATTTTGAAGATACTATTTGAAATATAATGTATCAGGCTAATATTTATAAGGAAAATTGATAAAACTTACACATTAAGCTCATTTTGTAAAGATTTTATAAATAATAGTAAAGGATGTGGATCTTTGCCTAAAATAGTTCAAATATGTATCCAATTATGCTAACATGATCTATATTTATAATTTTAATCTCAAATGAACTCAAATCTATGAAAGATATGCCAATCTTTGATCAAAACAAGTTATCCTAACCTCAAATACTATGGATTTTCAAATTTCAAGTTAATTTTACCAAAACCAAGCATCAAATATCAAAGAACCTTGATTTTTATCTAAGGAATCAAAAATATACACCACAAACCACAAATATCAATGATATTTATACTTGTAAGTAAATAATATACTTAAAAACACAAAGATACACTAATCTTATATCCAAAAACATTGAGACTAATAAAGATTTAAAGAATTCACAAAGAGGCCCTCATTATAACACCAATGAAAAATCTTGTTGATTTCTATAAATGTACCACAAATGTTATTGGTGTTCAAATAACACTTCTCATCTTAGAATTTATAGCATGAGTAGCAAGTTATGGCAACTTGATGTCACCTATGGTGAAATAGTGGCAGAGATATGTATGACTATTCTACAAAATTCATAATAAGTGATGATTGGGAGATATCATGGTATGTTCCTTATGAATTGAAGAGGATATATGTTAACTCATTGAATTATGATCCAAACCTAAACTACAAATTAATCTAGATGTATATTTATAGTGAAGTTTAAATTAAAGTGATCTAGTGTAAAAATGGAGCAAAGAGAAGGGTAAGGCAGAGAAGGAAATGAGTGATTGCCTATCTTAGCCTCAAATATTATGAAAAAGCATAAATTTCAATTGAGTATGCATTCAAACCAATATATAATTCAAAATAGCCTAAGATTAGATTTCATTATATACCAAGAAAACTTTAAAGGATAATGTAAAGAATGACAAGTAAGAACCAAGTTAAATTTGAAATATTTACTACATTAATTAAATATCGTTTGCATAACTAGATATAGGGAAAAATGAAGTGAATAAAATCTAAGATCCTTCAACTAATTTAGCATATTCATAAGTTAGAAACCCTATGATTAGAAAATGCAACCCAAAATTCAAATAAGTTATTCAAATTTAAGACATAAAACTAGCAATTGAGAGAGAAAAAATATGTTAGCAATTGACATATCAAATATGGATCATCTTTATAAAACTTTTTGATTATTTTAATTTTTCTACGTATATAAAATTTTATCAGAATTCTCTTCCTTTAAAATATGGTGATATATGCATTTTATAGAAATATAAGGCAGTACAGTGGTCAGTTCAACATACATGTGTACAAAAGACAAGGATATTTATCCTTCCTTAGAAATTTCTAAAATACACTTGTATTTCATAATCTAACCTAGGGCAAATGTGTTAATATACTAACATATGCCTTAAAAAATATTATTCTTATTTTAAATAATAAATTGTTTTTACAAAAGGAATATTAATTGGCTATTGGGTTTGTTACCTTTGAACTCTCTTATTGATTCTGTAGCAACTCCATAGACTTTTGATGTTGATCTTTGATAAGATCTAGGTCTAATACTAGCTTTATGAGGTAGATTTATTCTTGGCCATCTAGGTCATCTAGATGTTTATCATATCTAGCCATAGCTTCCTTGATACTCTTGACCTTTGTAATATTTTCTTCAACATTGAAGATCATGCTTAGAATCTTGCCATTGTCACTACTTGATCTACCTTGGCTCTTGATATTTACTTCATTCATCACTAAAGTGACTCTATTCTTATATTCTACATCATCAATGATCCCTAGGGCTCTTGTTTTGGTAAGATTAACTAGCATAGTGCTTAGGAGCTACTCAATCATAGTGATCAATTCTTTATCATCTGCTAGGAGTCTATTCATATTCTTTGTCCATGCACTTAAACTAGGAATTTTATCTACTATTATTCCCAATATGGCATTAAGGTGGGCCAAGCTAATGTTTTTTAAATTAGGTATTATATACCTAATCAAAATACTAATTAGGTCTCTTATTTTAGTCTCAACCCCTTACCATTCTATTACTAATTCCTTGGCCACTTCATCTTGATGGCTCGAGGCATCCTGCTTCAACTTTATTATCTTCATAGAATTATACATGTCAAATAATGAAGCCACAAACATGTTAATGATGGTACTAAAAATTTATAAAATGGCCTAGGTCTCTAGGTTCTCCTTTTCCTTCTCCAAATTATTGATTTTCTATTACATCCCTTAAATCTTAGCCTTTGCTTGAGCTGATTGAGCCTTAATTAAGCTCTTAATATCCTCCTTATGAATATGATGTCCTCCTAGTTTTTATCCTTCAATTATGGTCAATCCCACAAAATGTTTGACTTTTTGAAAGGTAAACTTTATAGTTCGTACCATGGACTTCTTACTGGTGACCCTTTCTAATCCAGTTGTCTTTAGATTAAACTAGACAATGGTGACTGGCTCTGTGAATTTGTGAGGTTGTATGACCTCAATTATTATGTTGCTTGATGCTCTAGGAGCATCCATTTTCTTACTATTTGGCCCTCTAGTGGCCACTATCCTTATTTATTCCTCTTCCTTCATTATATCCCTAATCCATGGCTTAATGTCATCATATACTTCAATGTTGGAAAAAACATTTATGGCCCATGAACGGGAGAGATAAGGGATTTTTTGTAATTTCCCATAAATAAACTAATTAGGGATAATGTGTCTATGAATGGGGAATTATTCACTGAATAGGTTGATGTCACTAGTAGGATGTGTGAAAGGGGTCTTTTGGGACCAATAGGGACAAATGCCATTTCTACTTTCCTCTTCTCCTTAGGAGTCACTGGTAATAAATCAAGAGCAACCACTTTTACTTTCTCTTCTCCAAGCTACCCTAATTGGATATGATTTTTTTCAATATGTTCCCCTTATTCATCTATGTCATATGACTTTGCAAGCTCCTTAAGAGCATTGTTGAGTGTCTCATCTAGTTTTAGGGAAATCATATCTATATATTCAACTAGGGAATGTGAACTTTGTGGAAAGGATAAGGATGAGGGTCCCCCTCAAAGTCTCTCTTCTAGCTTTTCCTTACCATGGCCTTGTTAGTCTTACCTTTGCATAATTTTCCCTTAAGGTTATAGCTACTCCACTTGAGGTTATTCCTAGGATGGTCTGGATGGTCCAGGTAGCAAGTGATATTAGAGAGGATACATCTACCATGCCTCTCTTATTGGCTTATCATCTTTTATTAACCTATGCTCAGGCTTGATGTTGTAACCTTTAAGCCTAGTTAACACTTCTTGAAATATACTTACCCTAATGTAGATGGTTTCATGAACACCAAGATGATGGATATATATAGGTTTAGGTAGCTTCTTCTCTTTCGAATGATCACTCACTATGTTCTTAGGATCCCACATTTTGAGTTCATCAAATTAAAATCCAAATGAACCCCTATGTTTGGACATGATTTTTACTTGTTTACAATCATGTAATATAGTCCTTTAAATGATTAGAGGGAAGGGATGGAAAGGACCCATCCTATTTTCCTTACAAATTCCATCAACTCCATTGATGATTTGGGAGGCACTATCTTGTTCTCCTAGCCTACTTGGTACATACACAGGCAATATATAAGGTGAGGAAATGATTCCCTCAATATTTATAATTATGTAGTATAGTTATAACTAGATGCCCCCCATTATTTTTACATATTTCTTGATCAATGTATAGACCCTAAGCATGGGAAAGTCGATGATAGCCTCTACTAGGGCTGGGTATACATAGTCATAAATAAATTACATGTAGTTCCTATATTTGAAGATGTGCAATTTTTAGTAATGATGGTAAATGGTGGTTATACCCTATTGAGACCAATTAGTGATGCTAGGGAAGTTGATAAAAGCAAGTAGGGCATCAAGTAAATAGGACATCATGTAGAGTTGCCTACCAGTCTTCTTCTTAATGTCAGTAAATTGGTGCCCTAGGTGAATGCTAATTCGCTCTTCAATAGGAGGGGTATGTTTTTCCTCTATAATGAAATATACATATGAAATCAAGATCATGTTTACATATGTGGTGGAAGGGGCTCTTGATGCTTAGTTTAACAAGGTCATGATTACCCTAATCCCTTCCCTAAATTTTGCAATTAGGATCTTTCCCTCAAGGTCCCTGAACACATGGTTCCCTTGGAGCAACCATGGTTGAAATATGGTGTCCAAGTCATGTTTGGTGGTCCAATCCTTGATTTTGGGTAGATCTATATGTGAAATTGGGAGATTATAATATTTTTCAAAGGCCATAAGGGAAATGTAGGCTACCCTCTTGTTATTTCCTTCATAAATGATCCATTTGTTATCTATCCTAAAATATACAAAGATAGGAGTAAACACATCAATACAATGAAGTACCTCAGGCTTGGCAGTAGCATAATAAAGTCTAGCCATATGAATAATGACTAGGTTATAATGTTTCCTATTGATCATGGCAGTTATCTGTTCCTCTTTGGTGATGGGTTTTAGCTCCTCAATGGTGAAGAAGAGTTCAGACCAATTTTTACATCTACTGTTTAGTGTCATAGTATCTAGCTTAGTGTCCTTGAAGATCTTACCTTCATTATTTATGGATAGATAGAGTTTTGTCTCCCCTTTCCATTATTTTCTATGCACTACCATAACTTTTACTTACAAATCAATTTACCCTAGATTACAAATTGGTCTTTATGGTAGCTCTTTTTTGCTCCAAGACATAATTAAGCTTCTTTTAAATCAAATTATAACCAATTGAGTTAACTTAGGTCACCTTTTATGTAGGGTTTAGCATTTTAGGGATTTAATGGTGGTAGCTCATTTATCTTTTGGCTCATACATGCTTGGGATTTGATTTGGACCTTTGCCTTTATACCTTCACATTTTTTAGCACATAAGATCTTTTTTTTTTGTCTATTTCTACTTGTGTGGTGCTTATTGGCAATGATCTGGACCTTTTATGGTATTTTTCATAAATATATTTGATGACTAGCCATTGGCATTTAAAATTACTTCATTTATTTTGTACCATTGGATGACGATCATGTGAATGACCATGAATCATTGATCATGATTAAGGTCCTTGTTTATGATTGGCTCCTTTTTGTACCAAGCCTCATGGTTATGCCACTTAGCATTTTTACATGCCTTCCTATGCTCTATATCCTACATCAATCCTTTGTTGAATGAGTATTGGCCATGTGGTGAGTGTATACACACAATATTTTCAAACTATTATTGATTACTAATACCTCATATCTTGTAATAAATTTTCAAGTCTCAATCTTTTTGAGTGCATGCCTTAAGTGGTACACTAGGAAAGGGTTGGGAAGACCATTAGTGCTTATTAAGCTTGGTGTTCCTTTTTCCACTTTCCATCCATACTCTATTATCCTCAAACCTTTAACCATAGGACTATTCCTCTCTTTCCTATCCATTCTAGTCATTATCATGCTTTTTTCCTTCATTTTTTCACTTGTTACCCTTTTAACCTATTAAAAAAACTAGGTCAACCTAGTCAACATAGTGTGTTTTGGGGACACTTCAACTCTTTTGGATTATTAACATCCTAATCAACCTAACACAAACCTAGTGAGTTAGCCCAAAAATGTGTTAGGACGACCTAATTGACCTAGTACAGCTAATATGTCCAAAAAAATTTAGGTAAGTTACTACTATATACAAGGTCATTTACCACTATTTAAGAAGAGATTGAAGAATCAAGTGAAGAATTGAGAATGAACATCTGCTTATTAACCATTCTACTTGAGGAATAAATATTTAGGGTTCAATACTTTCTTTAAAGCTTTGATATTGTCTTGTGGAGAAGTTTTTGGATGCTTAGGTAGGTCATGTAGCCAAGAGCTGATTTATCTTATTTATCCTTACAACCACAATAATCTATTGTGAAGCACCTTGGCCAAGGGAGAGATTGAGGCTCAGTAGGTTCATCTTTAAAGGTAAGTGTTGATGATGGAAAGTACACCTAGTGGTAGGAAAACAGGTTCCTACCCTCTCCCCGCAACATGGAAACTCCTGTCTCGCCTGTGGGATGGCGAAGCAGGAGAGGAGAGTCTCTAGGTATGGGCTAGTTCCCTCCGATGTATCTTGTTTGTTCCAAACAGTGCAAAATATAGATATATAGATATACTTGGGGGGATAAAAAGGGGGAAGAAAATATAGGAAAACAAACAGCCTACTCTAAAGAGGTGATACACCAAAATAAAGGTTTGACCCTCCCACATCCACTCTCAAAATCAAGAAAATGCAAATATACTCTACACATCTAGCAGAAGAATCAGGCTGCTAGGACCAATAGGGAGGCTATAATGGAAAATACATAATAGAGGTTTACTAAGGTGCTGTGGAATACACACTTGTAAGCAACTTCCTCCATTCTATCCTTCTCAAATATTTCTCTTCTCCTTTCAGCTGTAGAAATGGTGCCTTGTAGATGGCTGGTCTGTTGGCATTAACCTGTGAAAGCACCAAAAATAATGACTAAACACAAATAATACTCATGACATACACAACAAATCTATCCAAGATGGAGGCAAAAAACTGTATTTTATTGATTCAAGTGGAGAATTTGTAGAGCTATGCTCTTTACAAAATTGGAGAAGATCCTTTAAAATGACCAAGTCTACCCATTTATATGGGAAAAGCCAAGAGGAGTCTCATTAAAAAGAGGGAAAACATTATAGTTGACATCAAAAAACTTGTTGAGACCATGCTTGCTACCTAGTTTTGTGTGTAGCCTACTCCTCTGCTAGCTGGTCAAGCCTTTTTCTATGTTTTGTGGGCTTTTTTCTCCACAAAATGTTGTGAGCAGTAATTTTACCACTCAATGTCGTGGACTTCATGCGGAAATTTTTCCACCATCGACCGATTTACTGCCATGCATGGCAATTTTCCCATCATCAGTTGATTTCTCTGCTATGCATGGCAATTTTGCTACCATCGGCCGAGTTTACTGCTAGTCTCCTTTTCTCCGCTGGCTACTTCCTGTGGTAATTTTGCCGCTTACTGCTTGTGTTGGCGGTCACTTTTTCCCCGCTGGCCGTCGTGCGTGGCAATTTTGCCACCCATTACTTAAAACTTTGAATTTTTTTGTGGGACTTAGCCAATTTCAAAATAAAATGGACTTTGAAGTGCTTTAAGCCGAACTTGATTCCCTTGAAAAATGTGAAGTCCATGCCACTTTGAAAGGGGATTTTGACCTTTATGCATTGAACCGTTGACTTGAACTTTTTCCTTTGAACCAAGGTTGTTGAACCTTTTAGTTGAACTGAGCATGAACCTGAAGATGGACTGCAACCTGAAATTGACTGGCCTTTCATAGCTTTCAAAGAGGGTTACCAAAAATTTTCCAAAGGGGCAAAATTGGGTCAACAAATTGGCGACTCCCAGGGGAAGCATGCCTGCTATGCTTAGGACCTAGTTGCCTTTGAATATCCATTGGGTAAGGAGTCAAATGCAGCTTGAAAGAATTAATAATAACCCAAAAGATCCCAGGATCAAAAATACAAAATTTACCCCCATACGCAAAGGGAAACACACAAGACTAAAAACAACTAACTGTGCAAATAGCACTTTAGGGAAAACAGAAAAAATAAGGAAAAACTATGTACAGTCAAACCAAAAATTAGTGGCAATGCTTCAGATGTATCTCATTGACTAGGATATGCAATTCTTCACCATCTAACCTAGAGAGCTAGAATGCGTTATACTACTTGCACTGAGTAATCATGTAAGGACCACTCCAGAGGGCATCAAATTTTGCATGTTTTTTGGGCTTAGCTTTGTCTTCATCCCATTTCAAAACAATGTCTCCTTTAGAGAAATCCTTTGATGAAGATTTCTTGTCAAAGTGTCTTTTTATTTGCTATTGGTGACTAGACATGGCAGCCATGGCACGGTCCCTTATCTCTTGGAGCTCCATTAGTTTGCACAATCTGACCTCCATGCTAGTTCCTTCTTCTAACTACAGCTGATGAGCAAGGTCCAGTGTTGGCAATTCGACTGAGATGGGAAGCCTTACTTCCCTTCCATACATAAGCACATATGGAGAACTTCTGATTGCTCTCTTTAGAGTGATCTGATCAGCCCATAGAGATGTCTTCAACTTGGCATGCCAAGTTCTTTGATTTTCCTCCATGGTCCTCTTTATAATTCTGATCAAATTTTTGTTAGTGGACTCAGCCAGCCCATTCCCCTATGGGTAGTAATTTGATGAAGTGTTGAGGTATATACCATACCTTAATTCCCATTCACTAGTTTTGGTTCCCAAAAAAGCCAAGGCATTGTCTGAAATTATAGTGGCTGGGACCCCAAAATGTGTCACTAAGTCCTCATAGAAATCTAGGACTGCACTTTCATTCACTTCCTTCAAAGCAATGGCTTCCACCCACCTGGTGAAATAATCCATAGCAGTCAGGACCCATTTGTGTTTGGCACTAGAGGGAGGATTGATCATACCTATAAAGTCCAGACCCCACTACATGAATGGTTGTTCCACTTAGATTGGTAGTAGAGGCATGGCAGCCAATCACTGTTTTCCATCAAAAAGTGCACACTTCTGGCACTTTCTTACCTAGGCATAGGTATCCTTGAAAAGAGTGGGCTAGAAATAGCTAGCTCTCATTATTTTTGCTGCTGTGGTCTTAGGGGCGAAATGGCTGCCTGCTGGCCCATCATGGAACTTAGCCAATACCTTGTCAGCCTGACTAGGGTCAATGCATCTCAAGAGAACCCCAGAGAGATCCTTCCTAAATAATACTCCATTAATCAAAATATAAGGAAGGGACTGAAGTTTAAAATATTTTTTTGGCCCTATTGAGACCCTATGGACATTCACCCATAAGAAGGAAATGCCTCATGTCCAGCGTCTAATCTCTTATGATAGCTGGTTCTTCCATAGTGGTTGCATCACGGATCAACAAGTTGTCTTCACCTTTTTGTCTCAAATCTATAGCTAGCTATTCACATAGGCCCCTTCCTCTCACCAACTTGGTGATTTTGATGTCTATGTCATACTCCATTACTTTGGTGATCCATCCTACCCTTTTCTCATTTAAGTCTCGATTGGTCAAGAAATATTTGATGCCAGGGTGTGGAACCATGAGATGGATCTTTCTATTTGACAACATATACCTAAATTTATTCACGCTGTGCACTACTGCCAGGACTTGCTTCTCTACATAGGTGTACCTAATTTTGAAGTCCTCTAACCCTTGGCTAAAGAAGGTGAGTGGTTGCTCAAGGTCATCACTATTTGCTTGAGTAAGCATAGCAGATATCACTTCTCCATTGCTGAAGGTATAGAGATTGAGGTCTTTCTTGAAGTCAAGGCTGATTAGAGTGGGAACCTAGGTCAAAGCCTATGTGATGGCTTCAAAGATGTCTTTTCTTGGTGTTGTCCATTTGAATTCTTCACCCTTCCTCAATATAGAGGTTAAGGGTTTGACTATCTCAACAAAATTTGGAATGAACATCTGAATGAAATTTATCTGGCCAAAGAAACTCTGCAGGCCTTTCTTGTGCTTTAGTAGGGACATCTCCAGGATGGAGCGGACTCTATTGGGGTCAATAGACAAACCTTCCTTGGACACAATGTGGCCAAGAAGTTTCCCCTCATGAATAGGAAATACACATTTCTTTAGATTTAGGGAGATGCCAAACTCCCTACACCTCTCAAAAATCTACCTAAGGTGTTCCATGTGCTGGCCCACCTCCCTATAGAAAATTATTATATCATCAAGGTACACTAGCATGTTCTTATTTATCAAACCACTGAAAGCCATGTCCATGGCTCGTTGGAAGGTATCACCAGCATTGGATAGCCCAAAAGGCATCTTCTAGTAGGCAAATGTTCCCCATTTAGTGGTGAAGGCTATTTTGTATTAGTCGCAGCCTCGCACTAGGATCTGATTATATCTCAAATAACCATCTAGGAGGGAGAAACATTCAAAACTAGTTACCTTTTAGAGGATTTGCTCCATGTTCAGAAGGGGATAATGATCCTTTAAAGAGACTTTATTAAGGTCTCTAAAGTCGACGCACAGCCTTATCTCCCTACTTTTCTTTCTAATTAGAACCAAATTGGCCAGCCATGAGGAATGTTTGATCAAAAATATAATAACAGACTCAATCAACTTAACCAATTACTTTTGCATAAGGAGTTTGATCATCAGATTAACAAGCCTCTACTTTTGTGTGACTAGTTTTTCACCTTCCTCTAATTCAATGGTGTGATGGGCGAGTCTTGGATTGAAGCCTTTCAAGTCGCTATAATTCTAGGCAAAGATGTCAGCAAACTCCTGACACAGCAGAATGAAAGCTTGCCTTTCTTGAAATGTGCAGACCTTACCAAGTGCTAGCAACTTGTCCTTAAAGATTTCAACTTTTTCATAATTCTCCTCCCTGTTAGTGATGCATACTTTGTCATCTCTTAGTTGGTCTTCTCTATTGAAAATACTTTCAAGTGTGACTAGACCCTTAGGGAGTTTATTGTTCTTCAATTGAAAAATCTAATTTCTGTATTACTGCTACAATTTCACTTGATTATGGACTGCAAACTCAGCTTCTTCCTATAGGAAGAGAGTTATCTATTGGTCACTTTCAAAGACCTGCCAATTCATAACATTGTCTGGAATTGAAGGCCGAACCACCACTTTTAAATGGTGTGAACCACAATCCCTGCTTATCTCTTTTGAAACATCAAATTGGGTGCCAACAGCTGCCAGCCTGTCAGCCTACTTATTCTATTCTTGGGGAATCAAGGTAATGTTAAGAGCAAGGAAATCCTCCATCAAGTCCTAGACTCTGTGCTTGTAAGACATCAGCAAGGAGTTCTTGGTCATGTTCAGGCCTCTTATTTGGTTTACAATTAGTTCACTGTCCCCCAAGATTTGCAACTTCTTGATCCCTCTCTTTCTTGCCCACTCAAGTCCATGAATCAAAGACTCATATTCTACAACATTACATGTGCAAGAGAACTGGAAATGAAAATCTGAAAATTACCTTTCTTTAGAAGGGAAAACTAACATTGCCCCACCACCAATGCCCAATTTACTTCTGGAACCATCGAAGTACAGCTACCACAGGCTGAGGTCTTCTTTATTCTCCTTCATTATATTGGGCATGATGGTGCCTTATTCATGCAAGCAATAGATGCCAAGGTCTGCCTCCTCAATAAAATTATAAGGATCATGCTCAAAGTTATTGCTTCCCCACTCATCCAAGAGTAGATCTGTGACTCCTTCAAGAGCAAAAGATGAAGATTTGTCTATCTGAGACTCTTCTAGATCGATGATAGTGTAATTGACATTCACTGCCTTCGGTGAATAGGGATCTAGGTGGTCCTTATAGAGTGGCTCAAATTCAATTTTCACTTTGGTCCCGTACTTGGTTCTGAAAACTAGATATGACCAATTCGTTGCTAGATAACCACCTATCTTAGACGTAAAGTCCCTAGACAAACAGATTGCAAAATATGGAGGAATGTCTACTACCACTATATCATGGGGGATTGAGAATGTTGGGCAGGCATGCAATGTTAAACTTAGTCCCTTCAAGATTCTGACTATCCTTGTAGGCATCCCATCTAGTTGCAAGACTCCTTTGTTCATTGCTTCATACTTTAATCCCATCTTATCAGCAATGCACTTGGGCATTACTAAAGTGCTAGTCCCACTATCGATTATGCAATTGTGTACTAAGAAATCCCCTATGACCAAAGATACATAAAAGGGGGGAGTCCTTTCTTCTTTCTTTACTTGACCTGAAGCAAAAGGTTGCCCATTCATCATTAGGATGTTATTAGTGTCTGCTGGGATGGCCTGCCGATCTAGCTCATGCAGTTCTTTCTTCAAGACCTCATTTTGTCTAGGAAGAGACAATGAATCCCATAGAGAAATGCTCACATGCAATTTCTTCATTTCATCAACTATATTAACTTGGGGGTTGATTCCCTTCGCGCTTTCCTTTGGGCTGATCCCAGCTAGAGCTGTAGACTGAGGAGCTAGAGGTGCAGACGGTTGACCAAAAATTGGGGCCCTTTAAAAAGGGTGTGGTGGACGATTCATTGCTACCTAAGGGGAAGTCTGCACTTCTCCAACTACTCTTCTTTTAAATCTCATGTTGGCTGCGACACAATCAACCTAATTACCTGCAACACCCCCATGATTAATTACATAGAGCTTGCCCTCTTCATGATTTATCAGGGTAGAATACAGCTGAGTTTGATTGTTACTCATGTTGGGCTGAGCTAGAAACTCAAAAAATTTGGAATGATCAATAGCCTGGTTTTTTGAATTTTGGAAAAAATTCATCATATCATTCATATGGACAGCTTGCTCTTGACCATGTCCTATGGTCGAATAGCTAGGCTATTCCTATATAAGGTTATTCTGAGTAGGCACCATGGCTTTAGATGACGAAGAAGGGGCCTGAGTTATAATTTTGATAAGGCCTGGTCTGAGTGAGCTAACCTTGTCCTTGATTATAGCCTTGAAAAGGGGTCCTAGGGCCTTGACCATAATGTTGATAACTCAGATTCGGCTTGTTATTTTGAGCTTGTTGTCTTTTAAGAGCTATAACTTCATTTGACATGTTTTGTAACAGGCTTTTAACCTCATGTAGTTCATTTGATGGAACAACAGTTGGCTTCTCAATGGTGGGCATGGGAGCAATGGTGGGAACAATGGTTTATATAGGGGGCAGCATCTCTAGGAAAAGTGGCATGTTGGGCCTAGGAGTAATCTTTTTGGCTTGTACCAAGTAATTCTCGGCTACTATGGCGATGTCATAAGCAGCAGGCAATATGTGCCCTCCCATAGATTAGATCATCACAGCAATGTCGCTATTTAATGCTTTTAAATAGTACAAGAAAGTGTAGCTAGGAGTCGGCCTTACCAAGATGGGAATTCTATCCCAAGTCTTTTGAAACTACATGTTGAAGTCTTGCATATACTCGTGTGGAGCTCTCTTTATAGTCGTCAGCTATCCTACAAGAGAGAGGCCATCACTTTTCTCCCTAAAGTGACTAGTTAAATGGGTACCCAATTTGTTCCAGGAATGTATGGAATTCCCAGGAAAGGTTTCGTACCAATCGAGAGCTTTCCCTTTCAGAGACAAAGCTAGCAGTCTGACGGCAATATTTTCTTCTATTATATTGTGAATATTGCAAAGGTTGGAAATATTCTTGATATGCTCAACAACTATAATACATCCCACTCCATCAAAAGAAGGTACATTTTTTAGAGCTATTCCTAAAATCAGATCATAGCGTGGGAGGTTTAAAGGGCTCTCACCATGAAAAGCTGTAAAAGGCAATGACATGGCTGGAACGGGCTGTAACTATGGCTGAGCTGGGTTGGTGTTCTTAGCGACAAGTCTAAGAGGATTTACTAATAGATAAGGGTGAGTTCTTTCAAACCTGAGCCTTTTAGCAGATTTTAAAGGTAGCTCAATGAAAACAAAAGGGACCCCCCTTGAAGCTAACCTTGTGGTGACTTTTGGCATAGAAGTTTAAGTGACTGGTCTTAAAAACAAAGAACTAAGCTCTTACCGTGGAGTTTCTAGATGCTAAAAATATTTGAAATGATTGTAGCAAGACCAGCATCAATCTTGAAATACTACTACGTTAGGAACTGATAAAAACATAGTCCCACCAGGCGTGCCAAAACTGTTGACATTGGAAAGTACACACAGTGGCAAGAAAACAGGTTCCTACCCTCTCCCCGCAACATCGAAACTCCTCTCTCACCTGTGGGATGGTGAATCAGGAGAGGAGAGTCTCTAGGTATGGGCTAGTTCCCTCCGATGTATCTTGTTTGTTCCAGACAGTGCAAAATATAGATATATAGATATACTTGGGGGGATGAAAAGGGGGAAGAAAATATAGGAAAACAAACAGCCTACTCTAAAGAGGTGATACACCAAAATAAAGTTTCACCCTCCCACATCCACTCTCAGAATCAATAAAATGCAAATATGCTCTACACATCTAGCAGAAGAATTAGGCTACTAGGACCAACAGGGAGGCTATAATGGAAAATACATAATAGAGGTTTACCAAGGTGCTATGGAATACACACTTGCAAGCAACATCCTCTATTCTGTCCTTCTCAAATATTGCTCTTCTCCTTTCAACTACAGAAATGGTGCCTTGTAGATGGCTGGTCTATTGGCATTAACTTGTGAAAGCATCGAAAATAATGACTAAACACAAATAATACTCATGACATACAAAGCAAATCTATCCAAGATGGAGGTAAAAAATTATATTTTATTGATTCAGGTGGAGAATTGGCAGAGCTGTGCTCTTTACAAAATTGGAGAAGATCCTTTAAAATGACCAAGTCTACCCATTTATATGGGAAAATCCAAGAGGAGTCTCATTGGGAAGAGGGAAAACACTATAGCTGACATCAAAAAACCTATCAGGACCATGCTTGCTACCTCGTTTTGTGTGTAGCCTACTCCTCTGCCAGCTGATCGGGCCTTTTTTTGTGTTATGTGGGCTTTTTTCTCTATGGAATGTTGTGAGCAGTAATTTTACTACTCAATGTCGTGGACTACACGCAAAATTTTACCGCCGTCGGCTGATTTACTACCGTGCATGGCAATTTTGCCATCGTCGGCTAATTTCTCTGCCATGCATGGAAATTTTTCCGCCGTCGGCTAAGTTTACTATTGGTCTCCTTTTCTCCGCTGGCTGCTTCCTGTGGCAATTTTGCCACTTACTACTTGTGTTGGCGGTCTCTTTTTCCCCGCCAGCCATCATGCGCAGCAATATTGCTGCCCATTGCTTAAAACTTTGATTTTTTTTACGGGACTTAGGCAATTTCAAAATAAAATGGACTTTGAAATGCTTCAAACTGAACTCGATTCCCTCACAAAATGTGAAGTTCATGCCACTTCGAAAGGGGATTTTGACCTTTGTGCATTGAACCGTTGACTTGAACTTTTTCCTTTGAACTAAGGCCATTGAACCTTTCGGTTGAATTGAGCATGAACCTGAAGATGGACTGTAACCCAAAATTGACTGGCCTTTCATAACTTTCAAAGAGGGTGAACAAAATTTTGCCAGAGGAGCAAAATTGGGTCAATAGTAAGTATTCCTAACTTTGTTTCTCCTTTGTAAGAGTAGATAGATAATGTAATATGTATTATTCTCTTCCATGTATTATGATTTTATATACATTGATGTGAGTATATGTCTCATATGCATGTTTAGTTTCGTTATTGTTTATTTGTTTTGTTCTAACCCCAACTTTATGCCACAAGCTTTGGTGTGCACTATATTAGTTTACTTTTCTTATTATTATAATAGTTTACTTTCTTATTTTTTAGCATCAGTGAAATATCAAATAATAAGACTCTTTTAAGGTTGTTGTATGATTGTGTTAGATTTTAGGCTTTGGAACCCTTCCTATCATGATATGTTATGAAAAATGATACAAGTTATCCCCTAACTGGGTCTAATAGATCCCTATATTGGTCATGATCACACTTAACAAGTCTATACCCAATCATAAGTGAAGGTGTGCTCTATCTTATCCAATCCATGATTAATTCATGTACATCATGGAATTTTTATTGCATACATTCTAGTGAACCTGACATGAATCAAACAATTATAGGATTTTTTCACTTTTATTTCATTATTTTTATCATCATTTATATCATATATTTTGACATACTAGTTTGATTCTATCAAGCCAATTATTTTTATTTATGTATAAGAATAGACAACTAGATTGATCAACTTGACCTAATACAAGTTTTTAGTACTTTTTAGACTTCTAGTTTAACATACTAGGTCAACTAGGTTGACCTCGTACATTTTTAGCAACTTTGAAAAAGCTTCATGTATAGCCTAGTCAATCACCTCAACCTATTATAAGTTTTAGTTTTTTAGACTTCCAAATTAACCTACTAGGTCAACCAGCTCAACCTGGTACATTTTCAGACTTCCAATTCAATCAACTAGGTTGACAAAGTTAACTTAGTACATCTCCAATAGTTTTTTAGTAGGTTTTTATATTGCTTAGTCCACCATCTCAACCTAGTTTGTCTATTTTTGATACATTTGTCCAAGGTTATAGAGTAGTAATATCCTTCATTTCCATCTCTAAACCATCAAGGTCAATCTTTTATTCTCTATTTATTTCTATTTTGTACTTTCCTTTCAAGTTTGTAGTCTTCAAAACTACCCTTGCATAGACAACTAAATCAACCTGTTCGACATAGTTATATATTCTTTATATTTTTTGAAATAACTAGGTTGACCTAGGTAACCTAATAGGTTTTCCAAACCCTATCTTTAACAGTACTAGCTCGACCCTATCAACCTAGTTTTGTATGTTGTGTGTATAGTGTTTTCACTATACCTTATTTCAAGTTTGGAATTCAGCTTGTATGTTAATCACATCTTTTCTTTTAGTTTCTTGTATGCTTGGAATAATTCACATAGTCTAATTAGGAGGTTTTTAATTAATCACTTAGTTTCACTATTTCTATTTTATGCACACAAAGCCAAATCACATAACATCAAAAAGTATTTTTACATTTGACTACCAAGGCCAACCTACTTAGATTTCACCACCAAGGGGAAAGCTAACTTGATGCTTTGGTAAATTATAAAGCATGGTTAATGGTATATTCTAGCTAATCACCTAACACCCTTATCATTATGGTGTGTGAAGTGAAGGGATAGGCCCTAATACCAAGCCTATATCATTGCCACTACAGTCCTTTTCTTCCCAAACTCACCTGAAACCATCCATGGATTACATTCTAGTACATTTAATTTAGCCAAATTCCTATCATTTAAAATTATTATTTATAATATAATTAACATTCTAGGTTGACCAATTATCTAGCTTTATTTTCCAAGTTGTCTTCTTGTTCTTTGCTTAATTGTGTGTGCAAGAACTTACATTAGATAGCATTGGTATAAAGTTTTTATTTGTGTGCATTAATTGGATTAGCCAACGTCAATTCAATTGACTATAATTTTAATTTCATTATTTACTTTCTTAGATCAACTGCAAACTATCTTTTTTTATTTCACAAACTTATTATCAACTCTTTCTTTTACTTCTTGTTCATTGTACTAGGTTCGCTTAGCACATTTTTTAGCCCATAAATACTACAATAGGTTGACCTAGTCAACCTAAAACTATTTACACACTTTTCTTTCTTTCTATTGGTATTTGTTTTCTACGCTAGGGAAATCATGTGGACCTTGTATAGTTTCATAGTCCCTATGTCTGCACTAGATCAACTAGGTTGATCTAGATATGTGTCAATCACTTTTTGATTCTTTAATTTCTCATCTTTCTTATCTCCCTTTCATCATGAATTTTATGTTTGGTGATAACACTAAAGTTCAGTCAACAAAAATGATGGAATTTACCAATCCTAATAGGGTCACTCATAGACAAAGTAGGATCCCTTTACTGAGTTCTAGTAATGTTCATATTACAACCCATACAAAAAACTATAGGAATCCTCATAGCTCTTTAAAAAAAACCTCATCTTCTCTTAAAAGGTCAACTTGAGTTAGAGTATACTCCTAAAATGCTTTTATTTATCATGGAATTCCCTAAACATAGAGGGAAAGACCCATCTACCATTTATATCCTCATGATTATCCATCAAATTGAATAACTAAATTTTCCTACTTCCACTTTCTTAACTATACTTGGGGGTATCAATTTATTTTCTTCTCAACTTATTCCTTCAATATTGACTCCTTCTTATACCATGACATCTTCTTCTTTAACTTCTTCTACAACCATGCCTAGTATCATAACTAACATGGTTGGTTCTACATCTAGTGGGCCTCTCATAAGATACACTATCCTTAATCCTTTGACTAGTTTACTATTTGCTACCCAAGCCACTCATGCTTCTAGTGGTTATTCCTTTCAACCATTTTCCAGTCCATATTTTTTTTCACAAAAATAAAATGCACTAGTGCCTCAAATTCTCATAGCTCTTCTCAAACTCATATTAACACTAATAATGGTACCCAAGCCACTAATACCAATACTACTTCTTATAATTACACTAATCAAACTAACCAACTATTATTACAAACTCTCAATCAAATGAACACATTTCAAGCTCATAATAGAATCAAATGATGTGAATGCAGAACCATCTTCTTAATCTTCATTCCAATCCTCTACCAATGACTTGGGGCACACATAACCAAATTGTTCCTCCTCCCCCTCTTTGATATTCTCAAGGCAATCTCATTCCTCAACCTCCATTAGTCAACAAAGTCATCAATCACTTTAAAATATAAACCTATTACTACTCAAATTTATAGTATTGACATTGGAGGTATAACACCTACAATCTCTTATAATGGATCAACTGATCCTAACCTTCATCTTAAGACATTGAGAATTATCTATAAGGATTAGGTAAAATTAAATACCTTTATTTCTACAAAAACCCTTACCAAAATCCTCATATTCGATGCCTTGGATTGTTATATTCAACTTAGATCTCATTCCATTACTAGTTTGGAGGATTCAGTGAATGCTTTAGTACAAGAATTCCAAACTAGTGATCTTTTTGAAAACACTTTGGCCCATTTCATCAATCTAAAACAAAAAAAAATTAAATTTACTAAGCCTTTGTTAAATCATGGAAGACTTTGTCAAATAAAAGTGAACATAACATGGCTGATGATAATCTCATTCCTCTCTTTACCAATGCTCTTTATCCTAAATTATAATATCAAGTCCACATCCTCTCGACATGTACCTTAGAGGAGGCCATTGACAAATCCAAACAACAAGATTTTATTATGCATCAATTCAAACCACCCCAATGTTTTATGGGTCCTCATTTATTACTTAAAAATAAAAACCACAATATTACCAATGATGGTGTTACCAATTCATATGGTATCATTCACAATGTTTGAGATGTCATTCCTACCCCTTGTTCAAAACTAGATTCTTCTCAATAATATAATAATATTAATTTCTCTTAAACAAAGAACATTAATTTTTATAAACCTCTTTCCTTAACTAAATTTCTTAGGTGTCTACTTAGGCCCTTTCCCCAAAGAATTGACCCTACTTGTCCTATGAAAACCTAGTATGATCCTAGCAAGTTTCATTGGTTTCATGTTAGTTGGGGTCACTTGTATGAGACCTGTAGACAACTTCATAATTTAGATATGGAATTTCTTCTTGTAACTAATTTTGATCATGATTTTATCACTCACAAGCATTAACAAGATTATGAAAATGCTTTGAAAGACTACAAAACGCATGATAAAGCTCAATCCTTAAATCAAGTAAATTCTCATTTATCTATCTATAAGGATCCTTTTCCTGATCATCAACCTATTCAAGAAAATAAATACAAGCCCACTCCTTCCACCAATAATTTAGAAATTCTTGTTAAACCAACTTTCGAATAGAATGTGGTTAGCATGACTAATATGAGAAGGTGGTGGCTTTCATCAATTCTCAGCCTATCTATACTCTGCCTCCTAAAAAATACCATGTTATCCAAGATTTTTCTCCAAATCATTTTAATTATTTGGGACAAGAAAATCTTGTCACCTTTGATGATAGTCTAATTTATGATTCTCCTTTAGATAACACATACCATTATATTTCTATCATTCTTTGATCATCTTCTAATTCCAATGATAATCAACATTTTATTAACACTTCTACTTCTCAAGATAAATCTAAACCAACTTCTTCTTCATCACCAAATGATTCACAAACTTCTTCTAAACCTTCTCATTCTAATCAAAACAAATTTTAATGTTCTTTAACTCATCCTTTTGAACACCTCCTTAACCATTATGCACATATATCTAAAAATCTTCTCATGGGTTATGATGATTGGGTTCCCATTGTGGAGCTCACTAATCTCCCATCTAAACTTATATTTCTTGAGCTTATGAGGACCTCTCCTCATCATCAGAACCATATTATGCATCTATGTTTTGAGATGAATGTCCTTCATCCTCATTCACTAGGATGGGAGGTAACCTTATCTAGTTCTAAGGATAGTATCTTTTAACAATGTGAAGAAATGCCCATCAATGTTGATGAAACTATCGACACTTCTCTTTCTTTGACATTCCTATCAAATCTATGATTCCTAATGAGATTTTTCTTCGTGTAGATGATCCTCACTTATTTATTAGCATCTAAATAGGTGATATCCAAGTTAAATGAGCATTGATTAATGAGGGTTCTATCACTTGTATTACTTCTCTTGATTTTAATAAAACCCTTAGATATTCAAAATGCAATATTAAGTCAACACATAGAACCTACCAAGGATATGATAGAAGGTAAATTCCTCCTCTTTGGTGTGTGTGGCTTCACATTACTATCCCACCTATTACCATTCATGTAAGGGTGATGATCTTTAACTTTCCTCTTCCTTATAACATCTTTCTTGGTAGGTTGTAGACTCATCATATGTGAGATATCACTTCTTTTACCTATTAATGCATTAAATTACCTCATAATGGAGCCATTTATAGGATTCAAGGAGATACTAACCCTTGGAATTTGGAACAATTCCAAAATCATGGTGTTTTAAAAATTCCTACTCTTGAGCCTTTGCCTAGAATTATATTATGTGAGTCATAACATATAGATTTTCCTATCAACTAAACTAGAGGTTAAAATGGGCATCCCAAGATCATTGGTAACATTCCTCCCAACCTTTTAGTCTCTGATGATGATGAGCCTAATGAGATTAATTTAAATATCAAAACTTCTAATCTCACACCTCATATCATCTTGTATCTTCTTGCTTCCTTGCAACCTTGTTCTCACAAACCTATTTGTGATGAAATTCTCGTAGTCTTATCCAATACTCAGCATTTTATTCACCATGCTTATTCTGATGACAAAGTTATTCCAACTTATGTCATTGATCTTCATATTCTATATTATGATGATGGCTATTCTTTAGATGATCCATTTATTAGGTGGTCTTATTCAAGACCATGATGTTGATATTGTGTGTTATCATTATTCTTTAATTGAGTCTTTTGGTGCATGTTCTCATGTTACAACATTTATAGTTCCTAACTTTTGCATTTTTCTTCTTTATCATAGTGTAGAGATGATGTTGACACCTCTAGTTTTTGAGGAGCCATGTAGGAATATGCTCATTGATCATGTTATAATCTAACATTATAACTTTTCCACACCTAGGGTAGGCCTCTTTAGACCTTTTATTGATCCCACCCCTCCCATAGTGAAACCTATGTTAGAATTAGTTATTACTACTACTTCCACTATTATTGAGCCTAATTTTGCTTCTTTCATTAGTGTTCCTTCTATTACACCTAGTTTCATTCCCTCTCCATCACCACCTTCTCTTGGTGATGGTTTTCTTCCTTTACCTAAGATAGATCTTATGCCCACTAAATGGGTTGATGATCCATCTCTATCTCATTACATGCCTATTACACCTTTTCCTATGAGTGTTTCCCATAAAAATACTCACAAGAATATATGTTTCTTCAATGGGATAGATAATCACTCTTCTACCCATTGTCATAAGTTGTGACAATATATATATACCTTGCATCATTTTTCCCCATCAATATACACTACCTTTCCTCCTTCAAAGATCCATCCTGAATATGTACCTAAGTATGGTGAGAGGTATTATCTATGGCACAAATGCAACACATCATACTGATCATTGTCATATACTTCATCAACATCTTAAGGAGCATCTTATATCTATTCCTAGACCTTCTACCATTTCTCTCATAGATCATTCTCATAATAAGGTTCCCCCTTCTTCTCCCATAGTTACACCTCTTGTGATCCCTTCACCACATTTTTTCCTTCTACCTATGGTTCCTTCTCCACTCATGGACCCTCCTTTACCCATGGATCATTCTCCATCGGTGGTTCCTATAGCTCCCATAGATCTTATTTCCATGCATTATCCTGACCATCCTTAACCCAATTCCTCTCCTTAGCATGATCCAATGAGTATTCCTAGTTTCTCAATTGAGGAGATTAGAAAATAAGTATTTTCCTAATATTTAGAAAATATTGATGAGATATTAGCATCAATTCATATTTAGCTTCATAGAGATTTATCTAATGTCTTGGATAATGTGTAGATAGATTTACCAATATTTATGAGTACATGCATGGTACTTTCTCATTTATATTTGGATTGGATGTGTGCTCGAATATTATTTCTAATTTTTTATTATATCATTTGGAACTGTGTCAAATTATTTTTTATATTATGTCATGTTTCTCCTTCTTGTTATACTATAGTTAGATTACGTTTTGGTTTTATATTTTACATATACTTGTCTTTTCCCTATCATTTATATTTTTAAATTATCATTTACTTTTCTTTTCCTTTAGAGTTTTTCTCAAAAATCTTCCCTTGTAGCTTCATGATTGTTTGCTTTCTTATCTTTATTTTTCATAGATAGTTGTCATGGTGACTTGGTTATATCTACCATATTCCCTTTGGTTATTATCTCCTTTTACCATGTGATTAGTTAGAAAATAGTCTTTCTAATTATTATTTCCTTTTACCGGTCCATCTTTGGATCTCCTTTTTCCTTCTTAATTTTATGAAAACTAAACATATACATGGTTGAGACTTGAGATCACATAATTGTTCATTAACAAGCCTAAGTGTCCTAGTTAGTATTTTTTCTTGGGTTACTTAGCTTCCTTTAGCATTAGCCTATGTTCATTCATGTGTATCACTATCTCTCTCATTATTGGTCATTAAAAATCCATATGGAGGAGGAATATTAAAAAATCCTTCAAAAAAAATTAAAATCTAAATCATTTAAATAAAATGCAATGATATGCAATATCTTAAAAGTCAAATCACACTAAAAGGCATGATTCAAAGCACACTTTTTTCTTCTAGTCGAAGCTCAAACTCCATAGTTTGCATAATGATAGATTTAAGGCCATTTGGGGTGTGGTATGCCAATATATTAGAAGAGGATAATAAAAAAATAATTTTAGTGTTACTTACTTTCTCATGCAAGTACCCAATCTTCGTAGTAGATCGATGGCTTTGTAAGGGGTCCTAAGGAGTGGGGAACAAATCATGGGGAGGTATGGCCATTTTAATTATTCTTGTACTAATATACCTTCATGATTTTGATCTTAGTATCACACTTATCTACCTACAAATATTTGTGTCTATAGGTAATAGGTTTCCTTTGTACATAGACGACCACTGGTCACTAAGTGTCTTCTCATATCCTTAGTATGTCTCTTGCCTCCTAAGGTATTCTCATTAAATGCCTAAGTATTTTCTTTTTACACTCCCTTTTTCATTCCCTTTCCTCATATTTCCTCTTGGGAAATATTGTTTTGATACTGATTTCTCCCATGGGATTTCATTTGTGAGTTACTTTGTAAGACCATGGATAGGATCTGACATACCTCACAAATTACCACATTTTCCATCCTATTACCCACATCCTTGATTTACCATTCCTAATAATTCTACTTACCAATCTTTATTTGGTACCCCTTTGGTTTTCTTTTGTGAGTTTATAGTATAAGACCATGGATAGGACCTAGCCCTCCTCAAAAAACAAAAAAAATCCAATAAACAAGTCACCATCCAAATTACATTTGTCAAGAGATAAGATTTGATTGATTATGAAGTTACACATCATTTGATATACTTCCCATCTTAATATTTAGTATATTTTATGCTTAATTCATTTTTGTTTTCCTTTTATTTTCTTATTTTCTAATTACATGTAAGATTACAACCATTTCTAGAATTTTTCGTACTTCCCAGCTTGAATTAATATGATAAATTTAAAACCAAATTTTTGCAAATTTTTTTTTATTTTGTACTTCCCATAATGAAATATTATAATTGATTGACTTAATTTTTATTTGTTTTTATTTTCATTTGTGCCATTTTGCATACCTTCCATTTTATTACATTATTTGTCATACTTCTCAACATGATATTTGGTATGATTTTACTTGTTTTAATTTGGTGCAAAAATATTTTACATTGGTTTAAAAACAAATCTCTTTTTACCATCATCTTTGCCATTTCTTAATTATTTATACTTAGTCATTTTTCATGTCATTACACATTTATTAGCTTGAATTAGTGTGTAATGCATTTTTGATTGATTATATTTTTCCAAGTCTTTTCTCTTGTTTCTTTTTAACCATGCATGTGTAATCCATAATGCTAAAAAAGAAACCACACTACATATATTTCCTATAATGTATACAAAAAAGCTAAATGTATGTGCTAGAAATAAATATATCCAAAGCATCTATAACCTCAACCATAATGAACAAACACAACAACTATAAATACAACATACACAACCAACACCAATAAGCCAAAATGGTACATCATATATATCTCAAGATTTTGATACAACATATATAATCATAAATAATGACTCAGAACTAGGGTTGAGCTCCATCATGTCTATCTTATGGCCTAGCCATGCTACCTACTAAGGCCTCAATCTAACTCCTCTAAATGGTACACTATAATGAGGTAGTTTGATATCTCAATCCCTTTACTTATCCCTATATCCATGATATCTACACTTGTGCCTATACTAACTTAGTTTCGGTCATTGAATATGCCTACATCATCTATGTCACTATCTCTAGATACAAATCTCTCTCATTTCTCAAGCCTACCAGGCCTACTTCTCCCCTATACCCGTCTCTACTAGTGGCTACACCCTCTCTCTATATATTCATATCTACCTCATGGTCTCTCCCACTAGTCTGAACTAGTTTGCCTAAGCTAGGGTAGATGGTAAACTTAGATCCTCTAGTGTCATGGGATCATATTGCTATAGAATCTCATCTAGGACATCATGGAGTGCTTCCTCTCACTAGGGACCCCCACATCTCCTCCTCATCCTTAGGTATACCTATAAAATCACACCAAAGGGATATTATATCACTATCATATCTCATAATATCTATCTATCTACTAAATAACAAACTTAAAAAATAATTCAACCATATTCATACCTAGTTGTGTCTTAGCTCTTATGGTCTCACCATCCACATGATCACTTAGCATAATCTCCCGATCTGCATGGCCTCTTAATACCTCCTATTTAGGTCACATCCTCAGCATGAACCTAGTTTTCATGGCTCACATCCATCTCAACCTATGCTTGAGTGATCTCTCTCTCATCTATCTCTCAGTTGGCTCCTCTACTAACTTGCCAAGGATGATGATGGTCTCCACTATCTCTTCTTGCCTCTGTCAATGTTGTGTCCTCTATTTTTATATCTCATCTCTCTATGGAGTTAGTGGTAGTACATCTAGTAGCTCTACCTCCACTTCCACCTCCTCCTAATCTACCCCTCATCATACCTAGCTAGTCTATCACTTCTAACATGGCCTCAATATCAATCTCACTATCAGTGGTCTGTACCCTCTTCCCTCATGGATCTCTCACATGCTGAGTCCACTACTCAAGCATGATTATTAGTGTTGATAACTGAGGCATACCCATCTACCTTGGTACTTGTGCTATCAGATATTGCTCTCTCCACCATTTATAGTTTCCTATCACCTCTCTCCTCTCTAACACTAGTCTAACTATGTGCCAACTCTCCTAGGTAGTCATTAGATGCTCATATAGTTTCCATACTATGTTAGTGCATCTCACTATCTATAGCACTAATACATGGGGCATGCATCATGTACTACATGGTCCTCCCTCTATCTCCTCACTTGAGGTAACCTATCACTAACTACATGGGGAAACCCAACTGATAAAAACATAATAAATCTCTCATATATCCATGATATCAGTAGTATAATCAATTTTATGGTCTTATGTCATCTAACAAACATTTTAAATAGATCATGAACAAGATAGACCTAGATGATAGAGCCTAGATCATATAATACTCCCTCTTCTAGAATCATCCTTCTTAAAGATACCATGTATAGTAGTACCTTGCCATCTGTCTGGTGATAAATCACTTGTTATGTCACAAGTCCAATCACCACCGCTTAAAGATATAGAATCAATGATATATACACATCATCCATACTCACTCTCCACCTTGACAATATCATCTCTAAACTTTTAGCCCACATGGCTAAGGTTCTCCTCTCCTCTATGTTATATGGTATCCTTACAATCACTAGTTCTCTTATTTTGGGTAGTTTTAGGATGGCATGGACATCCTCTAGTGTGATAGCCACCTCTATCACATCCCCATCCACCTCTCATCTAAAGGTGTTAGTCAATCATTCCCAAAAAACTAAGGAACATGACCAACACATCCATATTGAGAGAGGATCCTAAACATATCTGATATAATTTCGAGACCCATGGCTAGTATTATAGCTCTATCTCCATTTTCCAACCTCTCTAATGAATATTGAAACTAAGACATGTCTAACAATATCCAAAACCATAGCCATCTCTATAATCAAGAAATAAAAAATGATGTATTAGCTCCTCCATGTCATAAATAGTCATAATACACTCTTTATACATTCCATTTTTTAATCAAAAATAAGTATAATTTATTCATTTTTATCTATTCTTATCCTATTTTGGTCCCTCTTACCCTTCTTTGGTCATTTCGAGCCATTCTAGCCCTTCTTCAACTTCTAACACACTTTTTTTATTTATTCTAGATTGTTGGTCAACCTAGTTTGACCAAACTTCCCCTATTTTATCTTATTTTATCCTAAATTTCTTATTTTTCCTCTTATCTTCATATCCCTAGTGTTAATTTCCATTCTAGCCCTTATAGACCAACTAAACACTTTTTCACTAGGTCTCAGCTTGCAGAATACACTAGGTCAACATATGCCTACTAGTCAACCATATGGATTTTTACCTTGATTTAACCTATTAGCTCAACTTGGTCAACCTAGTAGGTTCAATGTCCTGACCTAGTATATTTTGCTAAAAATGTGTATTTTTATTGTTTTTTCCTTATTTTCCTCAAACCCATTTCCCATCTTCTTATTTTTTACCCTTATAATCTAATTTTGTTCATTTTTTACATGTATAAATTCTTATTAAAAATTCACTCAATTCAATACAAATTTCAAAATTTGGTTTGAGATTCATACTTGCATACCTGTAGTGTACCTATTACCACCTCTAGGTGTCCTCCTTATTTAGCCTATCATTTCCTCTCCATCCTAGCCTTGTTTGGTCTTAGAGTTATTTCTTCTCTTCTCTTATAATTAAAAATATCAAAATTACTTCTCTTTTTCATATTTAAAACTACTTTTTAGTAATTCAAATTCTTCAATTATTTTCCTTCATATTCCTTGTTTTGCCTCTTTCTTTGTTTCTACTCATCCATTTCGCAAACCATACAATGCATTGGATTTATGATGATGTATAGATTATTTTCCACTAATATACTCATATCTTCCAATTTTTTTGATTTTTGGCTATTTTTTGCACTAACTTTTATAGGTTCACCTAGTGTGCTTTACATTAGATGCCTTCACTTTCTTGCAGTCTTATTTTTATCTAAAAACCTAAGGTAAGTTAAAGGTATTAATTTTCCAATTATATCTTTTAATTTATCTTATTTTTTACTTATTTCACTTTATTTATCATCAACATTATGTGTTATCATGTTCTATCTCTAAAGCACCATCTTGTTTTGCACTTATGTGACACGTGATGAGATTCGATTGGGTCATATGTATACACATAATATTTTCAAAATTTTAATGATTACTAACACTTTATATCTTATAATAATCTATCAAATCTCAATCACTCTGAGTGCATGACTTAAGGGGTGCACTAGGAAATGGGTGGGTATAACATTGGTGCTTGGTAAGATTGTTGTTCCTTTTACCATTTTCCATCTACACTCTAGTCTATTAAAACCTTGAACCTTAGGCTTATTCCTCTCTTTCCTTTCCATTCCACTCATTTTCATGATTTATTCCTTCATTTATTTCTTACTACCCTTTTGAATTTTTTAACAAACTAGGTTGACCTAGTTGTCTTAGTGTGTTTTGGGGACACTTCATTCTTTTGGATTGTTAGCCTCTTGGCTGAACTAGCACAGACCTAGTGAGTTAGCCCAAAAAAGTGTTAGGTTGACTTGATTGACCTAGTACAACCAACATGTCCTAAAGTTTTTTAGGTAAGTTAATACTATATATACAAGGTCATTTACCACCATTTTAAAAGAGAGTGAAGAATCAAGCAAAGAAGTGTGAACAAACATCTACTTGTTGACCATGATACTTGAGGAATAAAGCTTTAAGGTTCAATACTTTCTTTGGACCTCTGATCTTGTCTTGTGGAGAAATATTATGGATTCTTAGTTAGGTCATGTATCCTAGAGATTATTTATTTTGGTTATCCTTATAACCACAATAATCTATTATGAAACACCTTGGCCAAGGGAGAGATTGAGGCTCAGTAGGTTCATCTTCAAAGGTAAGTATTCCTAGCTTCATTTCTCTTTTGTAAGAGTAGATAGATAATACATTATGTATTCTTATCTTTCATATTTTATGATTTTATATACATTGATGTGAATATATGTCTCATATGCATGTTTAATTTAGTTTTTTATTTGTTTTGTTCTAACCCCAACTTTGTGCCATAAGCATTGGTGTGCACTAGATTAGTTTAATTTTATTGTTATTAGAATAGTTTACTTTCTTATTTGTTAGCATAAATGAAATATCAAAACATAAGAATGTTTTAGGGTTATTGTGTGATTGTGTTAGACTATAGCCTTTGTAACCCTTCCTAGCATGATATGTTATGAAAAATGATACTTGTGATCCCCTAATTGGGTCTAGTAGCTCCCCATATTGGTCATGATCTCACTTAACAAGTGTATACCAAATAGAAAGTGTAGGTGTGATCTATATTATCCAATCTAGGATTGATTCACATACATCATGCAATTATAATTGTATACATTGAGCTCATATTTTTTTAAAAAGTCATTGGCACTTTCATGTCATTGGATCATAAAGTGTGATGAAGTACAAACATTGTATCATCTGTCAATTCTACTTCAAATGTGTCTTCACCACATGTTGAACCTATAAGATCTCAAGACTCCATTAAAAATTCTTTGGGGTCTTCACACCATTATATCATCCTCCTATGATGAAGCACAAACCATTTATCTATAAAGATGACTAAGCTTTAAGTTAGCATATTATTAAGGTAGGTACTTAGGTTTAAACCTCTTAGGCTCAGGTTTATTTCATGTTTATTAAACATGAAATAAAATTTAGGCTAATGTGTTTATGCCTGAGTTTTTTATATTTATACAAAGGAAACCACAACTAAGTATTTTAAGCCAAAATTTATGTTGTGTTAAATAAACACAATGTACGCTTTGAGCTTAAAATATTTATGTCACACCCATAGAATATGTTCAAAGGGGTCAAAATGATATAATGGTCTAATTTCAAATAGGGTTTTGTTACATTAACAAACACACTAAAACCTTTGGTTAGAAATGTTTGGTCTAAGTTCCATGTTACAAAGGTCCTTTAAAATAAGACCTAGTACAAGTCTATAGCTTAGGGTTCATGGTTTTTAAAAAAAATACAATGGGGACATTAAGCTATAGACTTGTATTAGGTTCATTTTGAATATGCTTAGACCATAAGACCATTTGAATAATTTTAGATTGAAGATTTCCAGTGATTGAGCATATTCCAAGGGATTATAATCATCTAAAAATTAATTCATGGGATTTATAGCAACATTTTAGAGTGTATTTTAATCTTGAGCAGAACAATTCATTAGCTTAAATTTGATGGTCTAATAGATTTCAAATATGTCCTTGTAGATGTCAAATGATAGTCATGAGAACATCAATTTTAAGATATTAAAACTTTTAATTTTATGGGTTTAAATTTTATGGTCATATGGATGTCAAATACATCCTCACAAACATCAAATAATGGTCACACAAATGTCAAATTTAAGCTCATCAGATTCTTGTAAACTAAGGTGAGAGTTAAACTTGGCACCTCCATGGGGCTTCTTAGGATCTTGGACTTAGTTTGATTTATTGGATCAAGATCAATGATGAAGTGAGAGCCATAGGATATGATTTAGGAGCTTTCTCATTATTGGTTGTTTATGTCATGTAGGCCCCTTTATTTATAATATTTTAATGTAAAGATGCCATGTGTCAATCTCATGGAGCTCTAAGGATTTTTACTTTTGCATGATGTCTTTGCTCCATCTGATATTTGGTCTATCTTGAAGTGAGAACCATTGGATAAATGCTAAGGGAGCACCCTTATCGAGGCCTTTTCATCATTGGATCCCTTTCCCATGATGAAGCATGGATCATTAGATCTTTTAAAATGCATATCATTTAAGTTAAATATCATGATAAAGCTAGGGTCATCATATCTATGAGAAGCAAGAAAATTAAGTTAGGACCTGTGGTGATATAAAAGACATAGGCTAAGGTGTTAAGTCTAAGTTCTTGTCCATATTAATAAATATAATGGGCCTTAGAATTAAAATGTTAGGCTAAATTATAAATCAAAGGTACCAAGTTAAGAAATATTAAAAGGGGCCTTCAAAATGAATATTAGTTAGGTACGCAAGGAACTTAAAAGGGAAAATAATAAAGGGGACCAAGATTTTTAGGCTAAGTTTGAGTCATGTTTAAAAGACACGACTAAGATTAAAACATGAAATTTATACTTAGGTCTATAACATATTTTTAAAAGGTTCTTGCCAATTTAGTTCCTACCAATATTCAAATTTGAACTGAGGGTTTTACCAGGGTTTTGAAACATGGATTTCTTAGGAAGAACACCATGGAACCTACAACTAAATACATTGAGATAATTTATTAGTAATTTTAAGTAGATTTAAATAAAAAATATGATTAATAAATCTACTTTTAATGAAGTGGATGATCGTAAAATTCTAAAAATTACCCTAACATGCCATATTTTCATGTTTAATCTTAAGGGTTTCTCAAGGGTCCTAATTTTGAAAAAATGGGGGTATGTTGGCCTCAACATAGGAGTCTCTATACTTTTAAATGACATTCACATGCTCCCAATTATATAACATAGTGCTGATGATCATCAAAGCGAGGGGGTGAAGGAGTCCTTTCCTTTTCTACTTGCACACACCATTTATACCATTAAAAAGTTCGGTATGTAATTTCTTGTTCTATCAATTTTTTTTCCACATGGATAGGTATTTTGAGGGGTTGAACTAGGGTCCCTTATATTCTTAGCATTATGTAATCCAAATACAACTAGATGGCCCCCATTAACTCTAAATAATTTTTTACTAGAGGGCTGACCTTGCCCATGGGGATCCCTATAATAGACTCTACTAAATCTTGATATACACAATCACAAATCAATTGTATGTTGTGTCTATACTTTAATATGTGTAATTTTGAATAATGATGGGAAACACCATGTCTCCCATCAAGTGACCAATTCTTTATGTTAGGGATCTTGGTGGTGGCAAAGAGGGCATCTAGGAGATAGGATATCATGAAAAAGTGGTTATTGTTTTTATTCTTAATGTCTATGAACTTTTTTTTCAAATAAATGTTAATCATCTCACCAATTTTGGTTGTGAGTACATTCTATATGATAAATTAGACATAGGTCACCTAGATATTATTAACATGTGTGGTGAAAGGGGATCCAAATAACCTATTCATCAAGGTCATGATTATTTTGATCCTTTCCCTAAATTGGGAAATTGGGATATTCCTAGTGGGGTCATGGATTACATAGGTTATAGTTAGTATCCATGGGATAAGGATAGTGTTAAAGTCATTCTTACTAGTCCATGCTCTAATTGTAGCTAAGCCTACCTAGGGATTTCCTAATTTGTAGTAGCTTTCAAATTCTATGGGTAAATGTATGCTACTTTCTTGAAAGTACATTCATGAACTATCTAATCTTTCTCAATTTTATGATCAATGAAAATTGGTGAAATAACATTGATGTAGTTTAATACCTAAAGTTTTATAGTAGCATAGTGGAAACTGGTCATCTAGACATAGACTAGGTCATTGTATATCTAGAGGATTGTAGCATTCTTCTATTCTTCTCTTGTAATGGCTTGTAACTACTCAAAATTCCAAAAGAGCTCAAACCAATTTCTATTCCCTATGTTTAATGTCACAACATCAAATTAGTATCCTTAAAGATTATTTTCTCATTGTCTAAAACTAAATATAACTCTGTGTCATCCCTCTATTACTACCTTTGAGTTACCATGATTATGAATCTTGAAAATTTCTCACTAATGGTCTTCAAGTAGCCTCTAGATTGGTTTACTCTTATATAATAATTAAACTATTCTTGGATTCACTGTTATTGATTTGAGTTCAAATTAGGGATTTTTAGAGAAGTTAGGGCTAGTTTATAGCTTTAATGGTGATGGTAACTTAGACTTAGGCTAATTCATGCCTTAGATTTTATTTAGGACCCTATATTTATATTTTTTCCTTTTTTTCCCACCAAATCTTCAATTTTTCTGTTTTGTGCTTGCATGGTGCCTATTATGCGGTGCCTATGTGGCAACTTTAATGACATTTTTCATAAATTCTATAAAGGAACTAATTATTGTCTTTTAAATCCTTCTTTTGCTTTATGTCATCATATATTTAATTAGGGATCAACATGGACCATTGATCATGATCCTAGGTCTTTCATATCATTGTTTGTCTTTGTATTAGGCTCTATAGTTGTGCCACTTGGTACCTTGGCGGTCCTCTTGGGTTTTTCATTTTGTCAGTGAATGTGCATTAACCACATGCCAATATTATGAACCTTTGAGTATTTTTCAATAGTCTCTATGATTTTTACTCTATCTAATCATCCTTCAAAATGAAGCATTGACCATCGATCATTATCTAAGTGAATGCACTACATTGGTCCAATGGATTAAAGGCTTTAGATTTGTTAGTTATTTTTGCTCCATTTGATTAATATTTATGATGAAGTGTATGCCATTTATATTGTAAATTAAATACACTTTAATTAGCAATGGGATATAAGAAGGGATTTAGGCCAAATGCTTTAGGCTAAATTTTATTTCATGTTAATAAACACATCATAAACTTTAGGCTAAAATATTTTAAGTTGAGTTTTTAGAGCACATATAAAGGGGACCTAAATAATAATTGGACCTAGTGTAAATAATTAACCTAGGGTTTTATCATGTTGATAAATATGATAAAACTTTAGGTTAAAACTTTAAGCTAAATTTTTACATAGGGACTTCTAGTTAAAATAAAACTATAATATAAGTCTTTGGCCTAAGGTTTATTATCTTAATAAATACAATTGGAACCTTAAGATAAAGACTTTGATTAAATATATTGCTAAAAATATTAGACCACATTTTTATTTTAATATTAAAGTTTAAAGACCCTAAGTTTTAATTTCCCAAAAGGGTGGTCCTATTGAATTGTAATGCAAGTAATAACCTTTTAGAAAAACTTTAAAGCATATGCTTATGTCTAAGCACAATAATCGATGAGTTTAAATTTGACAACCTCATGAACATCATTGATGACCTCCCAAGAATCAAATGATGTTAATGAGAATTTCAAATTTAAGTTCTTGAAGTCCATTAGTTCCATAGATCTTGGATTTGACATGTTACATTAAATCATTTTATCCCAACCAAATATAGATTGTTGATTAATATCCAAGCACATTCATACCATTGGTCCCTGAAATCATTAAGAGGATCAAGTTAGTTCATAGATCAATGCATATGAAAATTAGACTAAGTTAAAGGCCTAAGTCTAAAAAGGATATTAAAATAGGTATTTTTTTATATTATAATCATAACCTAAGGTTCAAGACTAAGGTTTCATCATATTAATAAAATACAATAAACCTTAGGATAAAAACTTAGGTTAAGTTTAAGTATTAATGCATGAGGCCCTTTTAAAACTAAGCTCAAATGTGAGAGTGCCATGTGGTGAGTCTATGGGAATCTTGAGATTTGATTTTGTTTGACCCTGGGGAGAGGTCTATAGAGTTTTGATCTAGATATAGGTTCTTGAGATGGTGACACTTGTCATCCTCATAGGGTTTCTTAGGCCTCTAACATTTCAATGCCACATACACTCTGTCATATCAGTTTGTGTAAGTAGCCATGTGTCATCGATCATGATCCTGAATACTTTCACATGATTGACTCCTTTTCAAATATTAAAGCCATAACATAATTTTAATCCTAAGGTTTTTTTGTATTAATAAATACAATTATGCCTTAGGGTAAAACTTTAGATAAGTTTATATTTGATAAAAAGGGACCTTTTAACCATAATGATGATCACATGTCAACTGATCTTTGGTCCCACTTAAGAAAAAAATAATGATCATGATCTAGGGGCTCACATAGGATTGGTCCAATAGGTTAGAGGCTTTGGATCTATTGGGTTTCCTTCACTATGTTTGATCATAGTTTTCATTGAAGTGAAAGTCATTGATATTACAAGGAGGCAAGATGCTTAAGTTAGGGCTCAGGTTGATATAATAACTTAGGATAAAGTTTTAAGACTAAGGCCTTGTTCATGTTAATAAACATAAATAGGTCCTTAGGATTAAGATTTTAGGCTAAATATGTAACAAAGAGGATCATGTGATATGACGGGGCTAAGCTAGGAAGATAAAGGACCCTACACACATGAACATTAAACTTTGTTAAAATAAAGGGAATAAAATGAGGGAAAACATAAAGGGACCAAGCATGATTTTAGGCTAATTTTTGGTCATGTTAAAAAACATGACCTAGTCTTAGCATAAAATTTGGTTTAAGTCTAGAGAAAATTTTAAAATGTTTTAGCCAAATTTGTTCTTGCCAACTTTGAATTTTAACTAAGGGTTTAAGCTAGGGTTATCTAATGGAGGGTTTTAGAACATGAATCCAACTTTAGGAACTCATAGACCAAAGGCTATTAAAATTTTTAATGAAGATAAGATTGTGAAAATCCTAGTATGATCCATTAATAGGAGGTCTATGAAACCTACAACTTAAGACATGAGGGTAACTGTTAGCAACATTAGGCAAGGTGAAATTAAAACCATGAACAAATGGGACAATTTCATCAGGTGTAGATGATCTTCAAATTCTAATAAAGTTCATAATATCAAGCTTTGAGTGTTAAGGTTCATATTAATTATGAGGGTCCTTATTTTTTCATAAAGGGGGGTATGTTGACCTCAACAGTACCCAAGGTATGTTTGGAGGGAAAATGCAAAAATTGGAAATTTTGAAAGGGTATACACCCTTTTTAGGTCACAATTTTTTTTTTCAATTTGATTTTTTGAAACACACACACACACACACACACACACACACACACACACACACACACACACACACACACACACACACACACAAACATATTATTTTTCCAATCAGAGGTTGTTGTTGTTCGTCACTTTGGACCAAAAAAAATTAATCTTATTTTATGTTTTGCAAGGATATATTTAGTAAAATGAATGTTAATTATAATTTAAATTTATTTTAGTAAATATAACAAATTAGGGTCACTCAACATCTTATATAATTTATTAGAGAGTCGTAGGAGTTATCATTTACATGTTAGTTTTTGAAATTCCATTCCAATCAATACTTAGTTTTCATATTTTCAATATTAGAAGATAAAATGAGAAATGAGGTTACACATCATGTTATATATGTAATAGATATATACCATTGATTATTCCCCATATTTTACCTAGTTGAGTATTCCCTACTTGATTGAATACCTGAGCTTGAAGGTGGATTCTTAAATAATTTGTGGATTTTTCAATCAATGGGTCTATCAATATGAATAAATGACTACCCTATATCATATAACTTGTAACATACCTATATTCATAATAAGGTCACTCATACATGAAATCTATCGAATACATATTACATATATGTATACATTCACTCATACATGCCATCTACCTATAATCATGATACAATAGCTTATAATAGACATAAATGTAGCAAATAACCATAATATACTCAATTTGAAATATAATAAATCAAAACACCATTCAAATTCATTATAAAAATATAACATTCACTCTAAAACAACTATAAATTAGATGGTCAATTTATGCATTCTTCAATTCCAATCTCATGCATTATTATAAAGTCATTTAGAATAAAGTCATATTATAGCACTCCAAATTCACATATAACATTCCCTTATTAACCCTCATCATCCCTAATCACTCCCTCATAAACCCTTGTATTAACTTATCATCCCTATTTACTACCTCACCATTTATCATTGTCCCTCATTATCCCTAATCACTCTCTCATTGGCTATCATCATCCTTAATTGTTATTAATCACTCCCTCATTCACCCTCATCATCCCTAGTCACTCCCTCATCATCCTTCATCATCCCCCATTATCATTGATCATACCTAAACACTCCATCATCAAACCTCATCAACCATAATCATACCTAATCACTCTCTCATCATCTTGAGCATCATCCTTTGTCACACTCTCATCATGCCTCATCATCCCTAATAACTCCCTCATTAACCATCATCATTTCTTACTCTCCCTAGTCAATCCTTTATCATCTTTCATTAGACCCCTCATCATCCCTAATCACTCCCTCATCAACCCTCATCATCCTTAATTATACCTAATCACCTTTTCCTCAGATGTACTCATTTCTCATTGTCCCTAACTATTCCCTCATTGTCGCTCATCATACCTAGTAACACTATCATCATCCCTAGTCTCCCTCATCTAGTAGAGTGTGTTCCAATCTAGTATTCAATACAAATTTGATACAAACTGAATAGTACATTTTTATAAGAATCTTGAATGGTCTTTCAATTCCTTTTATTCTGATTGGATTGTACTAGGGTGATTATTATCATTCATGTCTAGTAGATTAGATATGGTAATGATGGATTACTCTAGGGAGATTGTTGAATTATTTACATGGTAGAAATAAGATAATATCCTTTTTGTACTTGCATGTAAAAAAATAATTTTAAATGGTGAGGGATGATGAGAAATTATGATAGATCAAAAATTACCTCTTTACACTTGCATCGTATGAAGTGAAATCCTTATTCTAGATATAATTATTTCCAAATCATTGAGCAAATGAGCCATAGTATTTTGGCTCTTCTCATGTTTGTGAGTTATTATCAAAGAATGATGTAGGACATGAGTATAAATTATTATCATTTATACCACTAACATTGTTATGGTAAGTTTTCTCCTTGTGTTGAAATCTTTATTCTTGTGTAGCAATTATGATAGGAAAGTGGAGAGGGGGTTGAGTTGAACTGACAATGCTTACATCATTCCCCTATAGTGTGATCTCCATAATGTATGTTTAGTGTTTATAATTTATGTTTTATTTTTAGGGTTCTTTTATAAGGGTTTAGGGTTCAAATTTTATAGTTCAGTGTTTGGAATTGATTGTTTAGGCTCTAACATTTATATTTTAAGGTTTAGGGTTTATCCAATTTGTTAGGGTGTGGAGCTAAAAGCTTTAACTATTACAAACACAAAGAAATAGGAGGTTGTTGAAGATCCAAATATACCAGTGTTGACAGCATGATCGACATTGGTCATTACCAGTGCAGAAGGCAACTAGCATTGGTAGGTAGTCGGCTGACGTTGGCAGCACTAGGCAAGCAAGGACTGACGTTAGTTGCCTGTGTGTTCCAAAATTGCTATTGATGAATAGTCAGTTAAGTGAAGTGAGTGTTTGCATGTTAAATGACTAATTATAGTCACGAGCTACGTGTTTAATTATTGTAATTAGAGTTCTATTTTTGTATGCATGGGATTCAATTTAAAGACCCATGAGGCATGTATTGTAAATCAAACAAGCAAGTAAAGTATTGAAGCATTGAAGCAAGGTCAAGGAGATCTACAGGTGTAAGGGTAAGGAGATCAGCTAAAGTATTCAAGGAGGGGATAACAACTCAGGTTGTTTAGTTGGTTGTGTTGAGAAAGAGAGAGAGGGAAGAAGGTCTTGAGGTGTGGCAAGCCTTTGAGGTGGAGGAAGAAGTGGCATCTTCCTTATTGTATTTTCTTCTAGTAATATTTAATACAAGAGTGTGTATTGTCTCTCAAATTCTTTGCTATCTCAAGTTTCTAGTTACTTAATAATTCTAGTATAATTTCATGTTTAATTGCTTATAATAAAGTAATCAATTATGCTTCCGTTGGATAAGGGGTTCCTAATAGTTGGTATCAGAGCTACGGTTTGTAGGGAGTAGGTTATTGTTTATTGATTACAGTTCATTCATAGGGTTTCTGATTGAGTGGGAGTTTAGCAATGGCAGAAGAAAGTAAGCTATGAATGGAGAAGTTTAAAGGCAAGAATTATCAACATTGGAGGATGCAGATAGAGGATTATCTATATCAGAAGGATTTATACTTACCGTTGGGTGGGGTTGCATGCAAGCCCACAAATATGAAGGATGAAGAATGGAGTGTTCTTGATCGAAAGGCTCTCGATTCCATAAGGTTGAGCCTTGCATCATCTGTGATTTCCAACTTATCACAGTGCAAGACAATGGAAGAGTTGATAAAATCCTTGGCAAATTTATATGAAAAGCCCTCGGCTTCTAATAAGGTATTTCTTATGAAGCAGTTATTTACTTTGTAAATGTAGGAAGGTGGATCAGTACATACTCATCTTAGTGTTTTCCATGGTTTGGTAAACCAGTTAGCTTCAGTCAATATTGTTTTTGATGATGAAGTAAAGGCTCTTTTAATTTTATGCTCCTTACCTAAAAGTTGGGATTTTCCTTATGGCAGTAAGTAATTCTGCATCTACTTCTAAAATATTAAAAGTTGATGATGTTGTGAGTGTGATATTGAATGAAGAAATATGCAAGAGAAGCACAGTTGAATCATCAGGGAATGCTCTAAGTGCAAAAAGTAGGGGAAGGCAAAGAGAGAAGGTAGAGCAAGGGAAATCAAGGTCGAAGGTGGGAAGGAGATCCGAATCCAGAGGTGTCATCTGTTGGTTTTGTGGAAAGAGAGGACACACAAAGAAGGAGTGTTGGTTGAGGGATAAAGAGAATCAACATGAAGGTAATGAAGAAGCAAAGGATGCAAATATTATGGTACAAGATGCTCTCATACTTTCTTTGGATAGTCAGGTAAAATCTTGGATTTTAGATTCTGGTTCTTCTTTTCATGCATCCCTAAATAGAGATTTGTTTTATGAGTATGAACAGGGAGACTTTGGAGTGCTTTATTTAGGGGATGGTATGCCTTGTCAAATAGTTGGCAAAGGGAAAGTGCAGCTGAGATTGCAGATTGACAACACATGGGTGTTGAAGGAGGTCATGCATGTCCTAGTTTTGAAGCAGAGTTTGGTTTCTGTAGGAAGGTTGGGTGATGAGGGGTGCACAATAACCCTCACAGTGGATTCTCGGAAGGTTACCAAGGGTGCACTTGTTTTAGCAAGAGGTAAGAAAGTAGGTACTCTTTATCTATCTACTTATATTACTGATTCTACTTTTGGTTTATCTACTTCAGTTGTAGATTCGAAGATGTGGCTTAATAGGCTTGGTCACATGAATAAGAAGGGAATGGATGTTCTTGATTTAAAAGGTATGTGTTCAGATTCAGAAAGCATAGATAGAGTTCATTACAGGAAAAGGAAATTTGATGTTTTTGACAAGAATAAATAAGCCTTCATGTTTATGGAGGAGATGAAGGACAGAGATCAGTCACAGGGCCTGAATAATTTTGAGTAAGGTAGTATGGATAGAGGTTTGATCCAAGATGATCTCGTGAATGAAGACTTCATCACTTACAGGAATACACAAACACTGATGTCGGTCACTTGGGACCGACGTCGATTAGGCAGATACCGACATCGGTCATGTGCAGACCAGTAGGGTCAGTAGAGTCAGGTAGGAGAAGTCTGAGATCAGTCAGGTAGGAACTGACATTGGCAAGGGGGACATCGATGTCATCCAGGGAAATGATGTCAACAGTCAGGGTCAGTGTAGGGAATCAACATCGGTAGGGAGCAGACTAGGAGATGGTCAAGATCAGTCACTAGAACGGATGTTGGGTGGACAACAAGCTATCAAGGAGTCTCAAACACCCATATGGAGGTCAAAAAGGGTAAGTGAACCTCATATTCATTGTTCACCTTATTTATATTCCTTACTAATGGTCAAGAACTAGGAAGATGGAAGAAGCAATACAGGTAGAATATAGAAATAATGGGAGCTTGGCATGGATGAGGAGTGTGAGTCCTTGGAGAAGAACCAAACAGGTGTTTGTTGGTGGAGTTGTCATCTAGAAGGAAGCACTGGATGAGGGATGGATTCCCATGTTAGAGAAGAGAGTGGATGGACACGTGAGATAGAAGGCTATGGTATATGGTCTTGAGTAGGCTGCTGGATAATGGAGGTTTGACCATTGTATTTTATCTTTACTAGGTTGGATAATATTAGCTACATTATCTTATTATTGTATTGTGTTGCTTGTTGCAGGGTTTCATATACAGGGAGTTTTCTGAGCTAAGGGTAAAGTTGGTTCAAAAGTATGTCATGAAGAATTTGGGAGCAGCAAAATTCTTTTGGCATAAGTGACAAGTATGGCATCACAGTTTTTGTGGTGGTTGGTCTTCAAGAGTGATGTTCAAGAGGGATACAGAGCCAAGGGAACAAAATAGATGGTGTATAAGTACAGGTACAGTTACAGCTATTTATCTCCAAGTGGGAGATTGTTAGGGTGTGGAGCTAAAATCTTCAACTGTTGCAGACACAAAGAAACAGGAGGTTGTTGAAGATCCAAAAGTATCAGCATCGGCAGCATGACCGACGTCGGTCATTACCAGTGTAGAAGGCAACCAGCATCGGCAGGTAGTTAGCTGACATTGGTAGCACTAGGCAAGTAGGGACCGATGTCGGTCGCCTGTGTGTTCCAAAACTACTATTGACGAATAGTCAGTTAAGTGAAACGAGTGTTTGCATGTTAAAAGACTAATTATAGTCATGAGCTGCGTGTCTAATTATTGTAATTAGAGTTCTATTTTTGTATGCATGGGATTCTATTTAAAGACCCATGAGGCATGTATTGTAAATTAAGCAAGCAAGTAAAGTATTGAAGCATTGAAGCAAGGTCAAGGAGATCTACAAGTGTAAGGTCAAGGAGATCAACTGAAGTATTCAAGGAGGGGATAACAACTCAAGTTGTTGAGTTGGTTGTGTTGAGCAAGAGAGAGATGGAAGAAGGTCTTGAGGTGTGGTAAGCCTTTAAGGTGGAGGAAGAAGTGGCATCTTCCTTATTGTATTTTCTTCTAGTAATATTTAATACAAGAGTGTGTATTGTCTCTCAAATTCTTTGTTGTCTCAAGTTTCTAGTTACTTAATCATTCTAGTATAATTCCATGTTTAATTGCTTATAAGAAAGTAATCAATTATGCTTCCATTGGATAAGGGGTTCCTAACACAATTTTAGGATTTAGTGTCTATGTTTTTGGGTTTGAGGTTTTGTGGTTCTTGTTTTATGGTTTAGGATTCAAATTTCAAGGTTTAGGGTTTAGTTCTTAGGGTTTTAGGATGAGGGTTTAGTGTTAAGAGTTTGGGGATCAAGGTTTTGGGTTTAAGGTTTAAGATTTGGGATTTGATGTTTAAGGTTTAAGGTTCATGATTTTGAATTTTGTGTTTAAGTTTCAGTGTTTAATATTAAGGGTATAGGGTTAAGGTTTTTTTGAATTAGTGTTTAGGATTTAGGATTTTAAGCTTATAGTTTGAGATTTAGGGTTAAGGGATTAAAGTTTAGGTTTTAGGGGTTAGCATATAGGGTATAAAGTCTAGGGTTTAAGGTTTTAAGGTTATATGTTTAAGGTCTAGGTTTTAGGTTTTATGTATTATTATTTTGGGTTTAGGTATAATGTATTATGATTAAATGTTAAAGGTTTATGATGTTTAGGGTTTATTTTTAGGGTTCAAAATTAATGGTTTATGGTGTTTAGGGTTTGGGTTTTGGGGTTAATGATTTAGGTTTAAATAGAGTGGACTAGGGTGATTATATACATTTGTGTCTTGTATGAGTGATGGTATCATGAATATAAGAATATGTCATGTATGAGTGATAATATACATACATGTAGTACTAGGTATGGGTAGATGTAATGTTTGAATGACTATATCATTGTTGTATGTATTTTATAGGTTGAATTATAAAGGATGTCCATTTATGCATATTGATATACTCATTGATTAAAAAACCCATAAATTATTAGTAATTCATCTTAAATACACCTTCAAACCTTTTACACAAATGTCCATAGTCATTCCTTTCTCAACATAGGTTAGAATGACCCCTATCCTTTTGAGATATGGCTTAGCTGATACCCCCTCTCCTTTATCTATATAGGTGATAACTCAATATTATTGTTTATGGATAGAGGTTTAGGATTTATAAATTTAGGTTTTAAGGTTTATGGTTGATGGTTCAATATTCAATGCTTAGGGTTCAGTGTATAAGGATTGGTGTTTAGGGTTCAAGATTCAATGTTATGGTTTAAGGATTAGGATTTAGGGATTATAATTTATATTCTATCCTTGAAGGTTTGAGATTTATGATTTATGGCTCAAGGTACCAAGAGTTTAGCTTTTAGGGTTTGGGGTTAGTGTTTTGGGCTTATGGTTTCACACATAGAGTTTAGGGTCTAGGTTATAAGGTTCAAGGTTTTTGTCTTGGGGGTTTGGTTGAGGGTTTAAGCTTTAGAACCTAGTGTTTAGTATTTAGGTTTTGGGATTTAGTGTTTAGGGATTAGGTCTTAGGGTTTAGAATTTATGGTTTAGTGTTTATGGTTGATATTTTATCATGTGGGGATTAATGTTTTAGGTTTACGGTTTAGGGATTTAGGTTTAGTGTTTAAGGTTTTTGATTTTTGATTTATGTTTAGAATTTTTAGTTTAGGAGTTAATGTTTAAGGTTTATGACTTATGGTTTATGGTTTTAGGCTTAGGGTTTAGGGTTGTAGACTTATATTTAGGTTTTAGGGTTTAAGATTTAGTATTTTATGTTTATGGTTTGGGTTTAGGGTTAATGGCTTATATTTAGGTTTTAAGGTTTAAGGTCTAGGGTATAAACTATAGGGTTTTATGTTTTAAGTTTATATGTTTAGGTTATTTAGTTTAGGGCTTATGGATTATTATTTTTGGTTTAGGGATAATGTATTATGGTTAAGAGTTCAAGGTTTAGAGCTTAGTGTCTAGGGTTGATGTATATTATTTAGTGTTCATGGTTTAGGGTTTATGTCTTAGGGTTTTGGGTTTAGGGTTTAGGTTTTAATGTATAACGTTTAAGTTTTAGTGTTTAAGGTTAGAGGTTTGGGGCTAATGGTTTAGGTGGAAATGGAGTTCACTAGGGTTATTAGCTACATTCATGTCTAATATGAGTGACCATAATCAATCCCTAGTTACAAGAGCCCTAGTTAAGCCTTATAGTCACCATAATCAAGCCATAAAAGTTGAATTGTCATTTATGTAAGGGTGATTCAGTCTAGAATTGAACTGCAGACCACTAGTGATCAATTTGAACAAATCCACAACCAATGGTATAAACTAAGATACAAAAAAAAGAATTGATCAAAATCTTGATTGAAGATCAAATTCCTAGTTTCAAAATAATTAGCCTGACTTATCTAAATGTAGTCATGAGATCATTTGTGGACAAGATCAAGGATTTGAGCACTTGGTCAAGGAACTTGGAAAACCTCTTTGAGGATGACATGAAAATACAAAATAGTATGGATCCCTTGGAACCATGATCACTGATACTACTACACTTAATTCATTAGGCCTCATCCCTGATGAAGAACAAAAACATTGGTAAGACTGTTATTGATAAAAATAGGATCATAAATATGATTCTAACTACAAAGGAAAAGATCAAGTAAAGTCAAAAACATCAAAATGCATTAAAAAGGGAAGATAAATACCAAAAGAACTTAGTAGGTAAAATTAAGGAGATCTTCATGAAACTAATTGTTAACCTTATGCTAATTGAAGAGTAGCACTAGAGAGCAATGAAGACCCTACAAGATCAATAGGGGACTTTAGTATCACAAAGGTCCCAAAGATTAGTTAAATTAGGACTATTATTCCTATAGCTGATCATTGTAAATTTTTAAAATGGAATATTATATTTTCAAAGCCATGTGAATCCTGTAAAACACATTTCCTATAGATTAGTCCACTGGGGAAAGTTTGGTGTATTCTAGAACATTTGTAGAAATGATAATTATCATAACACTTATACTTTTGTAATTGGATAGGATTGACCAAAATACTTCCTTGCATCCTATAAAAGGATCATTATAAATTGTAAAGAGGGGGGGGGGGTTATCCAAAACCAATTATAACTTTTGAGAAATCAATATAAGCAAAGAATTCTACAAAGTTTGTCTAATTTTCTTGTATCTTTTTTTATCATGGCTTCTCTCTCACTTGTTTGTTTTGAATTATAGATTTGAATGGATCTTATGAATTTTTGGTGTGTATATTTTAATGTAGATCTATTAACTTGTGCCAATGCTAGGTTAATTGACACTTCTTAGGTTCATTTCATTTTCTTACTCTTTTTGCATTTGGGCTATTGTTGTTTGCTTACAAGGGTAAATCTTTAAAGTGAACTTAGTTCTTATTTTAATTATTTTCCACATTCCTTAGATGTTTTTTAGATGTGTGATAGGATTTTAGATTACACTACTTCATGCCATACATTGGTTAAGTACATGCCTAGATGATATTTATGTTTTTCTTAATTTCTTCTCATTTCTTAATTAAGAAAGAAGATAAGAAACTAGTAATAAGGGTGTGGTAGAAGAAAATAGCTCTTATGTATACATGATCCAGATGAGTATGGAAAACTACTTTTTTGTCTTGAAAGGACCTATATATAAGAAAACACTAACAAAAGGGGTTGTTAGAAAGATCATTAGGCAGACTACCTAACATGAGATAGATCCAAGAAGCATGAGCTTGTTACGAGGGTATAATCCACTCTTTGATAACAATTAAGTTGAAAGAGATAAAACTAAAGTACTTGTAATAAATAATAGAAAGTAACTAAAATGAAATACAAGAATAAATGAATGTTTGTTAGGAAAAATGACTAAATATAGCAATAATAGGTCAATACTAGAGCTAAAATAGATCAGGTTAGGTTCAAAAAATTAGGTAAGGGTCTGTGAATAGGTAGGGAAATATAAAGTTTGATTTGGTTAGGGGTAAGGGGTTACAAATAACTTTCTATTATTTTTTACCACTATGACCATCGATGATCAGGGTAACCATCAATGGTTAAGCTAATTATTGTTGGTTGGGTAAGTGTCGATGGTTGAAGGTACTTAAAATGGTTAAATAAAGGGTTAATGATCAATTAAGGGTTTGTTAAGGATTTGATTAGGGATAGGCATGTCATAATATGCGTAAAGGAGGTCTAATTTAGTCCTAAAAGTAAGAAACCAAACAAAACAAATCTAAAATACAAACTATACATATTGTTTGTTGAATGGCTGATGGCTGGAGCAATTTTGGTAGAGTAATGGTGTTTTGCCTCAAGAGAAATTTTGGTATAGGTTTAGATCTTTGTTGTAGTTACTAAATTTATATAAGGAATACTATATGGAAAGCTTGAATACCTGTATGCTAGAATGCTCTTATGATTTATGGATCCATTTCACCTCCTACTCCCCTCCTTTTATAGGTAAAGAGAGATAGAGGATAGACGATTCCTTAGGGGGTTGGATTATTGATTTAAATTATTTATATTTCACTAAAAATAGGCAAGGTAGTCATATTTAATTTTTTCATGTTAGCTTACACACCGCTGGTATTATATAAGAATAAGGAAGACCTAACTGTCAATAGTCCACCTAACTATCAACAGTTAAGCTAACCATCGATAGTTGAGGGTTTAGAGTAAAATGAGTTAAAAAGGGTTGGATAATGGTTAATTTAGTGAGTTTAGTGAATTTAGTCAGCTGTGTATCTAACTAGACTCATGGCTTGATGGGTTGGTCTATGGGTCGAGAAGGGTTAGATAGTCCCTAAGGGTTCCTGAAGCATTTTGACATCTAGAGCCATTACGTGTAGTTTTCAAGTGTCTACATTTTGCCCCTTTTTGTTATATATCTTTAAATTAACAAGTTGTAATTATATATCAGAAAGGGTTAGGTGAACTTTTTCAGGATGTTTGGAATGAAGATTAGTAACACCTCTTCTTTGTCTTACCTTTCCTTTTGCTTGTTTTTTAACCAAATCACTTTAGCTTGATTTCCATTATAAATATGTGTCTTATATTAGTCTTTAGATTATTTCTTGATGATAATTCACTAGTATTAGCTTATCATACTTCATATTTTACATAGATTAACTAGTTGGCCATGGTGGTTGCCAACCACCAAATATTATAAATATTATGAAACAGTCCACTTGCTTTGCCTCTATTTCATTAATAGATAATAGGACTATCAAAACCTAAAACTCATGAATTGAATTCTTAGGAATTTATAAATGAGAAGTGTTTATTAAACACTCTATGCACCTATGATACATATTTAGGCATCAACAAATGGGGTTTTATTGGCACTAAAGGGAGGGCTTAGTTAGATATTTGTAGATTTAGATATTTTTGCTCATTTTTTTGAATTGTGTTTAAATATTGGTGTAATATTTTCAAAATTATGTCATAATTCTCTCAATTGTGTAACTATCATTGATCTTTATGGTCTTAGACAAATCTCTATGATTCATTTAGACAAATATCAACAATATTTGAAGGTATATGCTTAATTCTGGTAAAGATGGCTTAAAATTTGTCAATTCAATAGATTTTAGGTTAGTTATAGTTTTTTTAATCAAATATTGATAGATATTTTGTAAATTTGAGTATATTCAAACTTAAACATGTAAAGATCAATCATACTTATGTGTTTGGATACATCTTTGAGCTAACTTAGTTAAAGATTATTGTTCTTTGTCATCCTTTATATAATTTTTAGAAAACATTTATTAATTTTCAAGTCTAATCATTGTTCCCTAAAATGATAAGATAGAGAAATCATATTTAAAATAGGATTCAGAATCCACAAGTTGGAATTACCAAGAATCAAGATAAGGTCACGTTTAGAGACTAGAGAACCTCTGCTTTCATTAGAAGTTGATAGGAGAACTAGGTGTGACAAAAGTAAGCACAAAATTTCAATGTCTTTGCTAACTTCACCAATTTAAGGTGCTCTTATGTTCGATCCCTATCAAGGTATGTCTTGTCTAGGCAATTCTTTAATCAATGTTCTAGGGTGTGGTACATGACATTTTTTGTAATCCTAAAAAGTATTTTCCAACATTTAGTCCTATTATAATTATAACCACTAAAGAACACATTAAGAGTTTCAAAGATTCTTTAATATTGTTGAATGTGACTCATGAATAGGTATCATGTAGACTATGCCCTTTTACATTCAAAGATGTTACATATGAATGGTTTTTAAACCTTCGTGAAGACTATATTATTAGTTGGGTTGATTTTAAATAATGTTTTCATTGATAAATTTTGTAAAATAATTAGTCCTCATGTCTTATACCAACAATTCACCATAGTGAAAAAAGATGTAAATGATATCATAAAATCTTTCAATGTTAAATTCGAAAAGATGTTCAGTAAGACCATAGCTCCTTAAAGACCTGATGAGGCTTTAGCTTTAAAAATATATAAGGATGCCATAGATTTCATGACTTTTATATTTATAAAGAGAGTTTTTGGGATCATGAATACATTATATTTATCTTATGTCAAGGTTTTGATCATTAATGACTAGGTACACCCCAAGGAAAATTGGCATACTCCATTCCTAATGTCAATCCACATTTACCTATTATAAATGTCATTCCCAATGCTAGCCAAAATGTGCCTAACTTAAACTAACTTCCAGTCTTGAACCAACTATCTTTGAGTCATGCACATCCTACTCAAAACCTAGGATTCCTAAACAACACTACCAATACATCACATCCATAAGATCAAAAATATTTAATTCCTATAGCTAATATTAATACTCAAGTTCATAATTCTAAGGAACTAAAGAATGAGAATGACTCTATCCTTAAAATGGTTCAAAATCTTAGTACTAACTTCCTTCAGTTATAAAAACAAGTAGGTAATACTGGAGAGAGATCTGGTAAGAATTTACCCTTTCAAAGGTTCAATAAGCCTACTAATAGATTTTAGAATGATAGTTACCACAACAACAAGAAAAATGATCCATATACTAACAAGAATGTACCTAATATAAATCTTGATGATGTTAATTTATTTGACTATTATAGAGTTGATTGCACTTCTAAGCATGGGGAAATAAATTATGTTGAATTTTTTAATGCTTTTGAATCCTTTCAATAAGAGTTAGATACTTTTGAATTTGTACCTAATAAGGATTTTTATGAAGGTACAACTAGTTTTTTAAGGTCATCTAGGTCATCTAGTTCAACTCTCATGCTGGAGACATTTGAGTTCCCTTTCCAAGAGGATAATGAGCCTAAGGATATTCCTGAAGAGATTCATGCTTTTTATCAAGTTTTGAAAAATACTTATCCTTTGATAAATATGGAGAAAAAGAAACCATTGACCACTTCAACTCCTTCTAATATTTTTGACACTCCTCCTGATACTACATTAGGTAACAATCCAAATCCTCCTAAGGGAAGTATTTTTAAACCCAATGTTGATGCACCTAATTATTCCAATAGGACTATATATAATATAGTAGAGGACATGAAAAATATCAATGCTAACATTACCTTGCATGAGTTAACTTAGATTGCAAAAAAAATGGATCTATTATTAGAATCTTTGTCTAAGAAGCCTGGTAAGTCTCAAAAGTCTATGCATGCTAATTATAAAATACACAAAAGTAAGTCATATACTATACCTTTCCTAATTAGAGTTAGGATCTTTGGTAATAATTTAAATAATTGTTTATTAGACTTTGGTGTATCTACAAATATTATGCCTAGGGGTATTTGTGAGAAATTAAGTTTGACTCCCATTAAATCTAATAGAGGTATAACTCAATTAGATAAATAAAGAGTCAAAGTGATTGGCGAATTTTTAAATGTTCACATGTAGTTGCTTTAAACTAAGGATCCAATAACTCATTGACATCAAAGTGGTAAACATCCCCAATGTTTATAGGATGATGTTAAGTAGAAACTGGACTAGATATCTGAATGGTTATAAGTCAAATGACTATTCACACATGTGGTTACCTTGGAAATGAATTCCAAAATAGATCAAGATAGAAATGGAACCTAAAATTAATCATATGATCATTGAGTATAAATTAATTATTGAGAGGGTCAACATGGTTAACTCAAATCTAGGTATTTACACTCTTGAAACCACAAAGGTATGCAATTATAAAACTTCTCATGTTATGCCTAGATTATGGAAGCTTTATTTTGCTGGTTCTAGATGCAAATCAGGTTCTAGAGTGGGAGTGGTATTAATCAATGCCATTGGGAAAGAATAAAATGCCTCTTACAAACATTAGTTCTCATGCACCAATAATTTAGCTGAGTATGAAGCACTTATATTTGGATTAGAGTTTAAAATCAAACATAAGGCCAAAGAACTATTAGTTTATGGTGATTCTAAACTAGTAGTTAATCAATTCAAGAGTAAATATCAATACAAGTTACCCGATCTTAAAAAATACAAGTTTAGAGTCTAGGATGTGGTTGAATCTTTTGATGCTTTTAACATTGTTTCCATCTTTAAGGAAGATAAAAAGGCTATTAATGAGCTTGCCTCAGTAGCTACCAATCTTGTGCTAGGCCAAGACTCCCAGAACCTTAGTATTGAGTTAGTTCCATGCCTTTCAATCCCTGATAATGTAAACCATCTATAGGTATTTATTGATGACCAATAGATCCTAGACTTCATGACTAGCTTAGGAGTATTTAAGGCTCACATCATCGATGATGCCACTAAAAATACCCTTGATGATGACAAATTTGAAGGCAAGCTTGATGACAATGTCATTTAGTTGAGTGACAATAAGATCTCCAAAGGCATCATGGCCTTAGAAAGACTATTTCACATAGATAGACTAGTTGAGGCTATCAATATTCCCAAAGTAAGTGGGAAAGATTATAATGCAATTAATTTTGGACTCCAAGGTCAACCTCATCTAGTTAATATTGGTATAGATTGTACAAGCATTGAGACTAAAAGAATTAAAGAATTTATAGCCAAATATAAATATGTCATAGCATTTTCCTATGATGACCTAAATATATTTGATCTAAAGGTCATAACACATACCATACCTTTAAAACAAAACTTTAAACTTTTCAGACAAAAGTAGAAGCCTTTCAACCTAGTCTTAGAACCACTAATATACAAAGAGGTAAACAAGATCTTAGATGCTAAGATTATTTTTCTCATTAGGCACTCCACTTAGATAGCTAACTTAGTACCAATTAGGTACAAAAATGGTTAAATTATACTATGCATTAATTTCAAAAATTTGAATAGAGCATCTTAGAAATATAATTACCCTCTACCTTCTCTTGACCAAGTAATACAAATTATTTATTGTTATTTATTATGTCTTTTCTTGATGGATTTTTAGGATATAATCAGGTATTGGTGAACCATGAAGATGGGATTAAAACTACATTTACTACTAACTAGGGCACCTTTGCCTATAAAAGAATGCCATTTAGACTTATAAATGCAAGAGCCACTTTTCAAAGTGCTATGGATCATGATTTCCAAGGTCTTTTAGGTAAGTGCATTAGCATATACATGGATGATTTGACTATCTTTTCCAAAAATAGGGAGGTTCATATTATACACCTACAACAAGTATTTGAATAATGTAAAAGGTATGGGATTTCTCTCAACTCAAAAAATTATTTTCTATGCTACTGAGGGAAAACTATTAGGACATGTTATCACTAAGGAGGGAATATCTATAGAACCTGATAGAGTAGATGCAATATCTTGTATAGATCCCCCTAATATTAGGAAGGAATTGAAGTCATTATTTAATACAATCAATTTTTTGAGGAAGTATATTTTTGGTTTTGAAGAAATAGTGAGACCTTTGAATGACATCTTGAGGAAAGATGTTAGGATCACTTGGAATGAAGAGACAAAGAAGGATTTCAAAGACATCAAAAAGGAAATTAGACAAGGCCCAGTCATGATAAGTCCATACTTTACTAAATATTTTTATATTTAATCATTTGCTTTAGATCATACAATAGCTATAGTTCTAATTCAGAAGATAGATGGAAGTGACCATCCAATAGCTTTGAGCACTAACCTCAAAAACATTGAGTTTAACTAATATTTTATTAAAAAACAATCATGTGATTTAGTCAAGGTAGTGAAAAAGTTTAATCATTATATTCTTAGGAATAAGGTTCATGCAATCCTACCAAACTTTAAAACTAAGCTCATGTTAAGTCAAAATGATCTAGGAGAAAGGAGAGGTAAGTGGATGTCTATTCTCCAAAAATATGATCTAGAAATAAAGACTTCAAAGTTGGTAAGATGCTAAGATTTCATTAAATTTATTGCCAATACTAATGCTAAACTAAGGGTCATGTAGATAGAACAACAAAATTTTAGCCCAATGATTGGTATGATCCAATTATTTATTTGATAATCAATGGTTATTGTCCTACAAAGTTAATTAGAGAGAAAAATAGAGATTTAAGGCTCATGGTATCTCATTTTTGGGTCAAGGATGGAGTGGTGTACATGAAAAACTTTGAAGGAATTTAATTAACATGTGTCTCCAAGAGTGAAGCAGCTGAGATGATGAGCACCTTTCATGAAAATATAGGAAATGGACATATATCTAGAAGGACAACAACACACAAAATATTAAGGTTTGGTTATTACTAACCCATAATATTTAAGGAAGTTCATAATCATGTGAGATAATGCAACTCATGTCAAGTATTCAACACTAAAGATCCCAAGGTATCTATGCCATTAAGACTAGTAATAATTGATAAACCCTTTCCCTAATGAGGACTAGATTTTTTGGGGGTCCTTAACACTATTCCTCTAATGGTCAAAAGTATGTTTTGACTACTAATGACTAATACACAATATGGAATAAATAAGTGGCAAAAAAATAATGTAGAATTGAAAAGGTGATCAAATTTTTAAAAGAAAACATATGCACAAGGTTTGGGACACCTATATCTCTAGTCTATTATAATGTATATGCCTTTGTATCCATTGAGATGATTGAGTGGGCATATAATAACAATATCATTTTTAATTTCTCATTAAACCATTATCCTCAAGATAATGGAGTATCTAAATCAATGAATAAGAACTTGATGAAGGATATAAATAATCCTATAGCTGATAAACCTAGAACATGGCACAAGCTACTTAAGTATGCCCTTTAGGTAGATATAACTATAGTCAAACAAGTTCTCAAATCATCACCATTATTGTCGGTTTATGGTCAAAAACCTATCTTCGCCATCACCTTCAATATTCTAACATATAGGTTCATGCAGGATTATATGGAAGAGGACCAATAATTTACATGTTCAAAGTTTTTGGACATCATACAGATGGAAGATGTGAGAGAGGAGGCTTTTTCTAATTTTAAAAGACACCAAACCACAGTCAAGAGGTGTTTTGAAAATCATTTAAAGATAAAGGTGTTAAATCAAGGAGACATAATTCATATTTTGGACCAGACATCTAAGCCTAAGGGTAAACATGGAAAGTTCACAACTTTGTGGATAAGTCACTATCAGACTGTTGAGATACTTAAAGATAACAACTTCCAGTTAAAATAATTACAAGGAGTAGAGTTCACACTACCCATGAATGGGCAGTATCTTAAGCACTACTTCTCTATTTTCCCACATGGGGTCTTCATGGAGTGAATTGTAAGACTAGTTGGAATTAGTATAGGTAGGCTAGGTTAATTTATTTTTGTTATTTTCTTCTTATCCCTTGTTTATACAAAGTTTTTATATATATTTGTTTGCTTATTTTATTTGCTTTCTATTTGGTGTGTTTAATTTCTCTACTTTGTTCCTTATTTTTAATAAGCCTATTATAGACATCCCTCAGCTCAAGATTCATATGATTCTTAAAATAAACCTCATAATTTAGGAATGTAGGTATGTTCTCTTAGCATTGGTTGATCATGGATTATTGAAATATGAGTTTAATGGTATAGTTTAGAGAAAATTGTAAAGACTAATAAATAAGATAATTGTTCCTTGGGATTTTGAGCATTTTTATGACCTAAGCTTCATTTTAAGAAGGATTGTATGTGTAGAGTGAAAAATTGGATTATTGAGATACAATCATGCTTGTACTTAAAAAAATTAATTACCTAGGAGAAATTTTATAGCCAAGGATGATTGTCTAAAGATTAAACACTTGACTAAATCATAAAAACTAGCTAACCTGGTTCCTAAGCTTTGTTATAAAGTCAAAATAACTTTAACAATACAAAAAATAAGAACCTTGTTACAAAATTCAAGAGATTTATTAGTAGAAGTGATTATGGCAATTTCCACTAGGGTTATAGATGTTTGTCTAGTAGTAGAACAAGGCCTTGGGTGGATTTAAAGGCATCTCTATCAGGGTTATAAACACTTGGTTGGTAGTAGAGCAATGCCCAAGCATTCCTTGAGCTAAATCATGGTTCTTAATGAATATCCAAACATGTTGAGAGTTAGTGTTAATGATTAAATTCATGAACCTAGAAGTTGTCATCCAATTCCTATATAAATTAGTAAGTGGAGTCAAAGCACACATACAATCTGGTTATGTCTTAACATTTAATCCTAATTTGACATGTGCAAGATTTGTTCTAACCATGAACTAATCTTAATAATGGTGCATGACCAAATGGAATAAACAGCTTAACTATTAATCTAAACTATAGTCTCTAAATTCTAACATATTGATGTGTTTCCCATAAAATTCACCATTTGTTGAGGTCAACATACCCCCATTTTTAAAAATGGGGACCCTTGCATTAAATTATGTAAATTTGTACCCTACATTTTAAAATTCATCTGATCAGAGTACCATTAGAGTGTTTTCCACTTTATCTTTATTTTAAGATCATCCAAACTATATGGTCTAATTGGCTTATTTATTCATGGCTCTAGTTTGATCTTATCTAAAATTGTTAACATTGGATATTTATGTTTTAGCTTACAATTGTAATGGAGTCTATTTGGAATGAGCAATGTCTAGGTTTTATGATTTAATAATGATTTGATCTTTTGATAGCCTTTGGTATTTTGAAATTAAGTTGAATTCATGTATGATAGACTAAAACCCTAACTCTAATTACCCTATCTCATGCCCTTTGAATTAAATTCAAATTTAGTGGGAACATTTTACGTGGGAACAATTTTTCATGCCATGGGATTAGTTTTATTTTTATCTTAAGGTTCAATTGTGTTTATTAACATGACCAAACATTGTTCTAAGAAAATTTTATGATTGGCCTCTTTATTTTCTTGAGCCCCTTAGTCCCTTTTATTTTTACATGGACTAACTAACCACCAGGACCTTTTGTTATGTCTATGGACTTAGCCTAAAAATCCTTTTCCTAAGACTTTATGCCATGTCTTGTTATTATGTGTGTGGTCCCCTTTGTTATGTCTCAAAACTTAGCTTAGAATGTTTGACATGAGGATTTATCATGTTTATTAACATGAAATAAATACCATAGTCCAAAACATTATGATAAGTTATTTATTTTCCCTAACCACTGACTTAGATGTCATTTTTATTCATAGGATCAATGATCCATGTTTACCTAGATGAATGAGATCAACAGTGTAGGATTAAAGTTGAAAAGTTATGACCTTGACCCTAAGATAAATCTCAAACATCTTCCAGAGATTAATGGTGCACATTTACTTAGGCCATATTGATCCAACAATGTGTATCAATTAAAAACTTAAACATAGCCCTAAGACAAGCGAGAAAGTGAATAGTGACACAATCTCAGCCAAAAAACACTCAGCAACTAATGCCATTTAACCTTGAAGATAAATATCCAATGGAGCATGTTTGATCAGACAAGGATGATCCAACAGTGTGAGATGAACATTTAAAAATAAAGATGAATGTAGAAATGACACATGGCATAGCTACAGGCCACAAATTAAATCTTGAGCATCTTTTAAATATTGATGGTATGTAAATGAGTGTGCACATTTAGATCAATAGTATGTGGAATAGGAGGTATAAATTAACATATCAAAATTGATGAATATACACATTTATATCAATTATTTGTGTAATCAAGATCAATGTTGACATTTCAACAAAGTTTTGAGTGAATGCAAAGAGATAATTGTCATAATCATGGGTAATGTAGTGATCATCTATTGGCATTCAAGTTCTTAGATTGAGATAGATGGTTTGTATTGATCTGTGAAAGGATGATCCAATGGTGCAAAATCAAGTGAGAATTTTTTAAAATTCGACGGTCATTTTTTAAATATGAATGTTCAAAATGCCACAAAAATAACACATCAATGCCATGACAATGCCTTATCGGATCCATGTAAGTATAATGTGCCAAGTGGAAGATCTTATACCCAAGAAATACAAGGGCATAAGCATGAAGTATAAATGGGATCTAAGTAATGAAGACCATGTAATTTTAGATAGATACCACCATTAGAGAATTGTAAAAATGTTTTAAAATCCCTAAGCACATACAAGAGCCCTAGATTAGCCCTGTATTTTTCATACTCAAGCTAAAGAAGTTAGATTATCATCTATGTAAGGTTAATTTGATCTAGAATTGAACTTTAGACCACTAGTGAACAATTTCAACAAATCCATGGATAATGATATAACCCAAGGGATATAATAAAGGATTTTCTCAAAACCTTGATTAAAGATCAAATTCCTAGTTTTAAAATAATTAGCTTGACTCATATAAATGTAGTCATGGGATTGCTTTTGGACAAGATCAAGTGTTTAAACACTTGATCTAGGAACATGGAAAACCTTCTTTAGGATGAAAAATAGCTAAAAAACAAGATGAAGCATGTACTTGGAAACATGATCGTCAATCCTACTACACTTGGTTCCCTGGGCCTCATCCCTGATGAAGAATAAAAGCATAGGTAAGAATGTTGCTGATAATAATAGGATCATGTATTTGATTCTAATGGCAAAGGAAAAGATCAAGTAAAGCCAAAAATATCAAAAATCATTAAGAAGGTCAAATAAAGACCACAAGAGCTTAGCTGGTCAAAATAATGAGCTCTTTATGAAACCAATTGTCAACCTTGTGTTAACTAAGGAGAAACATCAAAGAGGAATAAAGACCCTACAATAGTAATATGGGGATTTAGTAGCTTAAGGGTCCCAAATATTAGTTGAATTAAGAATATTATTATTGTGGCTGAGTATTGTACATTTTGAAAATGGACTATTTTGTTTTTAAAGGCATGTGCATCTTGTAAAATATATTGCTTATAGATCAGTCCATTGGGGAAAGTCTAGTGTATTCTAGAACATTTGTAGAAAGGACAGTTGTCCTAACACTTGTAATTTTTTAATTGCTTAAGACTGATCAACCTACTTCCTTGGATCCTATAAAAGGAGCATTCTCAATTGTAAAGAGGAGGAATGTTTTTTTAATCCAAAACCAATTATGACTTTTGAGCGATTAATATAAGCAAGGAATTCAAAAAAAATGTCCAATTTGCTTGTATCTTTTATTATCCTAACTTCTCTCTCATTTGTTTATTCTAACTTCCAAATTTTAATGGTTATTATGAATTTATATTGTGTATATTTCAATGTAGAGTTGTTAACTTATGCCAATGTGAGGTTAATTGAAAGTTCTTAGGTACATTTCATTTTATTACTCTTCTTGCATTTGGTCTAAAGTTGTTTGCTTATAAGTGTAAATCATTAAAGTGAAATTAGTTCTTATTTGAATTATTTTCCACATTCCTTATATGTTTTCTTGATGTGTGATAGGATTTGAGCTTATAATACTTCATGTCATACATTGCTTAAGATCATGCTTGGATGATATTTGAACTTTGTCATGATGTGTGAAATGAATATCAACAACACCTCTTCTCTACCTTACCTTTCCTTTTGATTCTTTTTTAATTAGGTCACTTTATGTTAATTTCCATTGTAAATATCCATCTTAGATTAGTCGTTAGATTATTTCTTGATCTTAATTCACCATTATTACCATAAAATTATTTATATTTTTCATAAATTAACTATTTGGCCATGATGGTCCCCAACCACCAAACATTATAGATATTATAAAATAGTCCACTTGTTTTACCTCTATTCCATCAATAAATAATAATATTATCACAACCTCCAACTCATGCATTGAATTCTTGGGAATTCAAAAATGAGAAGTGTTTCTTAAACACTCTAGTCACCTTTGATACATATTCAAGCATCAGCAAGACCTATTTGTATCAAGTCCTTAAGAGGTATAATTTGGCCTAATAGGCCTATAAAGGGTAGATTTGTTTTCATCTAAGTTTTGAGTTGAATTTATTCATGCACTAAGAAGCTCAAATCAAATAATTGATGAAACCCTCATAGTATTGTTCAAAGAAGTGAGGATGTATAATTGAGTGCTTTAAGAGTCAAAGAAGGGTGTTGCTTGAAGGTAGATTACTATCTTGGGACTGAGTACCCTATTTTAATTCATTGAAAGTGTCTTTTGATATGAATACAGAGGATAAGAAGTCAAGAGATAATATTAAATAATAAGTTCATTAGTCTTTCAATACCAATACTTGGAAGACCATTTTTGATAGACCAAGAGATAATTTATGGTTATGAAGAGACCTAATTACAAGCAAGTTTCTATAGGACATTTAAGTAGACCAAGTTGAGTAAGTGGAGCACCTAATTTGACACCAGTAGGGAATAGTAAATATCAAGATATGGTTTGTGTATGTAGATAGGGCATACTCCTTGAGATCAAGCCATGGCTTGATTATTTAATCAAGTATAGCATACTCAAGTAGAAAAAGTATATAGGAAATACTTAAGTAGTTAAAATAGACATGTAATCCTCAATGGTATCTAGATATATTACATACATAACATGATTTATAAATTTGTTTCTCATTCTATCTTCTGATCTCAAAATTATAAAAACTAAGTATTGACTAGAATGAAATTTGAAAAATGAACTTCTAAATGGTGACTCCTACAGGTCTATAATCAATTTTAGAAGATGTTGAGTTGGCCCTAATTTTTTATATTTATTAAAATAAATCCTCTAAATATATACTCTAAAAAACTTATACAACAACCTCTAATTACAATAACATTAAATATATATTTTAGAAATGGAATACACCCTCTATAAATTGCATGCATACTTTACAATCTAAAGGGTATATGCCCTTTGGACTATAAAAGGCGTACACCCTTTAGGGTTGGGACTAACCCTTCATCATTTTTTCATTGGTTTTTTAAGAAAAAAGGGTGTATGGCCTTTACAAAAAATGCTTTGTATTTTTCATTGTGTTACTTTTTTCCCCCAAATGCGTTCATCTACCCATTTATCTCATTTCCAATTCATAACAGCTCAATTTTAACATTATAATAGGTTTTTAATATTATTTTTAATATAATCATAAACCTATTTTTGTTCATCAAAAATATGTATAGATTTTTTAGATGTTTTGATTTACTGTTTATGGAAAGTATTGACATACAAGCCATAAGAGAACCCTATTTTCCCCTATTTTTCTAGGTTTTTCTTATTACCTACATTTTCCAAAAACCTTTCTTAGATTTATAAATTAGTCATTCAATATATTTAATTTACTAAATATTTATTGTGCACATATTAGAGTTTGCATTTGGCATCCTCTAATCCTCCTCATCCCTTGGATTTTATACTTTATCCTAAAGTTATGTCACATGGTTATTCATTAGAAAATAATTTAGAATCACATAGTCCTCATCCTTTAGATTGTTTTATTTATGGAAATGTTGTACCACATGATTACTCTCAATAATGGAATAATGATTATTATTGTATGTATAATAAATCTAATGATGTATATGAATAAAATGACTGTGACTATGATTATGACTATGATTTTCATGAAGAAGAATCCACATAATATCCTATTTTTATATAGGAAGACAAAGATACACTACATCTTCCCAATCTTCTTTTGATCACCATGTTGATCAAGATAACAATCATGCTAATAGACATATTTCTACTCCTATATTTCATGATTTACAATCTAAGTATGTCTTACTTTAGCAGACACAAAAAATTTATTTACCATTTTCCAGTTAACTTAATCATATTTGAAGTTATAAAATAAAAATATGTGAGAAATAAAATAAGTGCATAATTCAAAACTCTAAAACTAATATTCCTACATGAATATATGTTATCCATGATGATGAAAATGTGATAAAATTTGAATGTACTTCGTCTTTACAAAATGATGCAAAATGTGAAATAATTTCTCCTTCACTAAATGATGCAAATGTTAAAATCACTTATATTTCTCTCTCATTAGATGATGTGAATGTTACCAAAACTGAAAATTATTTTTATTTATTACAAAATTAAAATGATACAAATTTTGAAATTGTTTTTCTTTCTCATTATTTAGATGATGTCCATGTTATAAAATTTGAAAGCACTTCCCTCTCTTTTTCTCTTGATAATGCAAATGTGACAACTTGAAAAATATTCTTATTTACTATATGATCCAAATAAAAAATAACATAATTGTGTTTCTAATTTTAATATAAATATTCCAAAATTTTGAAAAAAAATTTAACCTTCTCTTGATCATGAAAATTTGGAAAAATATTCTTCCATTTTTTCTCTAGATGCACATATGAAACATGTTATTTTATCTTCTAGAAAGTCATGCACATGATATATAAATCTACATGACATTTTAAATTATATAATTTATTCATTTAAAATAGAATGTGATGTAAATTTTCCTTTATGCGATGACTCTAAATTATGAAATGTGTCTTTGTGTAATGTTTCTAAATCTTGAAATCATGCTAACTTAGAATACAATGATAGTTGTAATGAGTCCATTATACCTATGTTTCTAATAGATGGAAAATCACAACCCATAAGTGCATATTACCATACTTTAAACATTCCTCCTATTCATGTTGTATCCATGATGAATGATATATGATATCTTCAAAATCAAATGTCAAATTTCAAGTTACAATTATTTTCATGTAATGCCACTATTAATGATAACATTATACAAGATCAACCTATTAAACAAGATGTATTTGATTATTTTTATCCAAAAAAATTATTCATGCCTATATTACCTCTATTTTATGGTCAAGAATACCCTACTGATAATTTGACAGAATATGTACATGCCTTTGGTCATTGCGATAAATATGGGTGCCTAATTTTAATAGCCTTTCATATAAGTTTAACATGAAATTCTAGTGAATGGTTATATAGCCTTCCCAATGATTATTTACTTACTTTTAGAAACCTATAAGACATTTTTTTATTTACATAAGAATTTATAAGAATTAAATCAACATGATGATGATTCTATTCAAGATTATGTTATAAGGTTTAATAATGAAATATATTATTTAACATATACACCATTAGATTTGGATGTAAAATTAATATTTAGTAGAGGTCTTATTTCTCCACTTAAATAAATAACATGGCATAAGCCTTACACTTAATTAAATAGCTTATATATAGATTTGCACAAGTATGTGTGTGAGCTAGTGAAGAATAATAAGGAATTAAATGCATCTTAATTACAAGGAATAATTTTTGTAAAGATTTATTAGAAAGTGAAAGAATCAAAAAAAATATGTTTATAAGTCATTTTATATACTTTATCTTAAATCAAAAATTCATAAAAAGGAGCCAAAAATCAAGAATTTACATAAAGGAAATGAATCAACATATAGAATACATAGTATAGTTAGAGGATCTACTACTAATAATAAACAACCAATTCAATTTGATCATTTTAGATATAGACCAAATGATATATTACATACATTATTAGATAATCAGTTGATTATTCTTCCTTAAAATTACTATCATCCACCACACATATTTGAAAAGATAAAAGGATAATTATTTTTCACTTGTCATGGTATTAATGGGCATTTAGATGATGACTATTATTATTTAAGATAAAATCTTATACAACTTTCAAATAGAGGATTCATTCCATTTGAGAACAGGAAAATAAGGTCTTCTCCTCCCACTTATTCTCCTCCCACTTATTCTAGTGATTATTCTACATAGACTAAGACATCCCATGACATTCTTATTCACCATTTTTACCACAAGTTAAAATGGATCAACCCCTTTATAGTTAGAATCTTAAATAGGGAGCTAAGTATAATGTCATAGGGTGTGTTTTAGTTCATCTAATGTCATTTTATATGCCATTCTAGTTTTGGTCATTATCTAGTCTAGTCCTTATGTCATTTAATATCTTAGAGGTCATTTTAGAGACATTTGAAAGTGGAAGGTCTTCATAATGATAAATAAGTTAGAGCATGAGATAGATTTACATAAGTCTCAAACATTGATTTAGAGACTTAAATATCAAGCAGTAGTTTATCGAATAGTTGAAAATAACTTGTGAGCTCAAAGGTTTGTTTACTACCTAGGAAATTTTCTATCTAGCTAAATACAAAATTATTTTGGGGCATTTGTTTTAGTTTTTTGGCTAAGTGTTGGATACTTGTCAATAAAAATGTCTGTTATAAAAGTTCCAAAGATTCATTTCTTTCTAGAAAATTTTATGCTACAAAGTTATTAAAATGGTATTTCTTTCAAGAAAATTATCTGAACAATTTTATCAAAGAGATTTCTTTCAGACATTTTGTTTGCAAAAAAGCTAAGTGATAATATTTCCTTCGAGATAATTGTTTCAAGGTTTTTGAATAAGTGTTGGGAATTGTTTCAAAAATTTTGTTGGAAATAAAATTACTAAAGACCTAAATTATCTTAGAGATTTTGTTTGCTACAAATATTTTGAAGGGTCATTTTTTACGAAAGTGTCCTCTGCAATTTTCCTAAAGGGTTATTTCTCTGACAAAGTGGCCAATGCAAAATCCCTGAAGGGTATTTGTCTTCGGAAAGTGTCCTATACAAAAGTTTTAAAGGGTCATTTTTCAAAAAAAGTGGTCCAAACAAAAATATTGAAGGATCATTTCTTTGATAAAGTGTCTCGATACAATTTTATCAAAGCATCATTTCTCAAGAAAGTGTCTTACACAAAATGTTTGAAACATAAGTTATGATGAAACATAATTATTTTAGACAAAGTGTTCAAATCAAGTGGTCTATAATAAATAGTTTAATGTAAAATTCCTAAAGGATGAATTCTTTCAGAGAAAGTGGTTGAATCAAAAGTCTAAATTAAATTATTTTGAACAAATTATCTAACACAAATGTCCTAAAATAAATTCAGCCCACAACAAAAGATCACATGCAAAAGTCCCATAGACATAATTCCTTTAAATAAATTATTTTACAAAGGATCTCAAACAAATCCAAGTGGGCAGTTTGATGATATTATATCTTACACGTGCAGTAGTTTTTGGAGAAAATGATCATATGGGTTTGTTTAATTTTATTCAAAGAACATATGCACTAAGTTTTGGATCATGCAAAGAAGTGAGACAAAATTTATACATAGGTAAAGTTGGTTCCTCGGATAGAATTCACTAAATTTTCATACTTAGCCATTTTAAACTAGACCATCATTAGAGTGTCATGAAAAACTACATAGGCGATCTCACTTGAACATTTTTAAAATTCACTTAGATATATCTTAGAGGCATCAGATCAAGTGGGCATGATGTTTTTTGTCTTAGGAACATCTCCAACAAATTTGTGCCCTCCATGATTTTTTCACTTCAAGATATAAATCCTTAAAGTTTGTCAAATAATGTGATACATTCACGTAGACATCAACTTTGATCCATTATAAAAATATATACAAGTCTAAATTTGATGGTTTATGGGATGTCAAATACATCCATAAGGATGAAAAATAATAGTCACATAGAGGTCAAGTTTTAGACACAGTAAAGGAAATCCATTGAAGCTTAAATTTGATGGTCTATGGGACATCAATGATGGTCATGTAAATGCCAAATAATGGGATTGAGGAATCAATTTTAAGTTCATGAAGTATCCATTGGGTTTTAAATAGTGGGTCCCAGTTGATCTAATAATCCACATTACATCATACATCTTGATCTAATAGTGTGAGATGGGATCAAATTGTTAAGGAGATTGAGGGGTTAACATGTGGTATAGGTGTATGGTGTTGTATATTGATACTAAATCCTAAGAATCCATATGTTTTTGAGGTGTGGCATGAGATGGAACCAAGTTTGTAAGTCAAGAACAAGATTGATGGCTAGTACTTGATCATACAAATCAAGATCGATGGTGCAAGTGAGACTCAAATTTTAAGGAGATGTGATCAAATACAATGTTTCTAAATGTCATGATATTAGGACTTTGGGTCAATGATTGATAGGTTGAATCTAACTAGTTTCTAGATAGACAAGATGAACACATGTCCAAATAGTGACAAGCATATTTAAGAATTGAATGAGAAAAATAGAAAGGTAATGTTACATGGACAATTACATACGATCAAGGATTATGAATTAGATCAAGATATTTAGACTCACGCACTACCATGAGAGCTTAGATGAGGTTCAAGATGAACAGTGACTACTAAATGTGAACAATAAGGTCATAAAAAGCAATACTAATTGTAAATAGTGAATACATGTGTATATAATATAGCTAGTAGTTAGGAAAACATGTTATGATTGTTATAGAATGTTTCAAACTCCCTTAAATATTACATGTGTGTCATCTCTCTTGTTTTAATTTCAAATGCTCGATAGATGGTCCATGATGAACGTAGTTTCACAAAGGCTAGCTGAAGAATATATGCACCTTTTGGAAAAAAATTGTCATGGCTTATAGGGACTTCTATCTTAAGAATCATTCATGGTTCATTTCATACTCATTTGGACCTACAACGTAATTGGTTCTCATGCTTATAAATGTGTTCCAGTGACTCTTGAACTTTTTTCTTTTCTTCTCTCTTTGAAGTTCTATAAGTAGTTTCCATTTTGGCCTTTATAGATTGATTCCACACCATGTATGGTGAAGCCCTACTATATTTATGTCATATTTTACCTTTGAACATTAATTCAAATCTATTTTTGAGTTCTCATATAATTTTCTAAGTGTGTAAGTGATTTATAATGATAAGAAGTGACAATCCTCTATCCTACATTCCTTTATCCTTCCATATCTGAGCAAGAGTTATTATTATAATATGTCATATAGAGTGTAGTTAAGTGTGTCAAACTCTTTCAAGTGTATAATTATCCTTGGAATTTAAAATTTTTCTTCTAATCCATTTTCCTTGTGTCATATCACACATCTCACCTCTATATTGAAATAATCATGTTAGAACCTTTTAGAGTTTTGAGATTAATTTTTATGCTTTGTTTTATTATGCTTAAAATATGATGGTCACATGGAGATAATCATGGTGTATCACCTCCTAGGATAGATTTAATTTATGTAATCTCTAACTCTTTTCTCCACAAGTAAACAATAGTTTAGGTAATAAGGATTACAAGATATATTAGGGACTTATCCCTTAAAATCTAGAGGCACATTTCCATAATAGGTACACCCACATGCCTAGAAATGTTCCCATGTTGCCCAAATTTTAAATAGGCTTGAACACCCTCTTATAGGGTGAAATATTTGGTGACAACAGTTTTGACATGGTTGATGTAACTCATTTCCAAGATAATTGGTCAAGGTTAATGTTGGTCTTGACAACATCAACTACAGGTTGGTGTGTTACTCAGCATTTGGTGACTCCATCAAAGTAAATCTTTCTCAATGCCATTTATCCAATTATAAAATTTCTTCCATAATTCATGGTTCTCAATAGGTTAACCTATATATGAGTTATTAATCCCATTTCCCACTATTTTAGTTTAAAATTCCCCTTCAAGTTTAATACCCTCCTCTTAATCTTTACTTTCAAGAACCAATAGATTTTGTTAGAGAGGAAGAGGTTGAATAAATTGAGGAAACTGAGGATACTAAATATTTTCAATATTTTGAAGAATAAATGGATAGACCTCATGCTTTCCTTACATTTAATATAGAAAATACAATTTACCTTCAGGTATATGATGTCATTCCACCCAATTCAACAAAAGGTATTCCCCTATTCAATGGTGAGAGGCATATTACACTGAGTGAGAACATTAGAGATGTATCTAACTTTTGAAGTTTTCATAATATCATTCAAGAGAACATTTTTATCAAAATCCTTTCCATGTCCCTTAGGGGAAATCTCTTGATTGGTATAGGACTCTAGAAGGTGGATGCATCACATCATGGGATGAATTTCGAGTGTTGATGACTACAAGATTTAGAAATGAGAGTGACCATGCCTCTGTCATATACCATCTTAATTTTATCAAGATAGGATTAAAAGAAAAATGCATGATTTTAATGAGGGATTCCAAAAAACTTGGAATAGACTGCCTCTTCTTATGAGGCCACCTCCTAGCTTTGTGTTTTCAACCTACTTGAGAGTTATTGTCACTAAAATTATTGTCATGATTCAATCTGTTGATGGTTCCACTGTACCTAAAGCATATGAAATTACTATCAAATCTGAAAATAATCTCATCCAAGATAGAAAATTACCACCTAAAGTGTTTATGCCTCCATTTCCTCATGCTTTTGATGATGTTCCAAATGTGGCTCAAATTCTTAGTACTAATACCAAGCCTAAAGTTGTTCCTAACAAGGTGGATAATGCCATGGACAAAGATACATACATTAAATGGTTGGAGGCTAAACTTGGAATAGGAAATATAAAAGTGCCTATTAGCAATAACATGGTCAACAATATGGAAGAGGAAGAGGCTAATGGCAACCTAATCCCAATATAACTACCAATGCGTATAATCCCAACTCTACCACCAATGCAAGAGAGATGGTGCTAGTTCATATCAACTTGATACAAGTTAAAAACTGGTAGTAAGTCTAATTTATGGATGTTAATGAAGGTGGAGAGTAGGATATTTTTTCTCAACATGAGGTTACTCCTCTCCTATCTATTGAGGATAAAGTTATGATGTAGACAAGTAGAAGTAGACAGCCTCAATAATATATCTTCACCAATTTCCATGTCAAGAACACCTTCATGATTAATCAAGGAACCTCAATCATAGACAACACTAGACCAAAAGAAATGATTTATGTGGAGATATTAATGTGCCTACAAGCTCATCTAATCATCCTCCAAAGTAGTAAAGCATGGTTATAAGTGTGAAAGTTTTAAAGGCTCTTATACTTCCATCAAATCAGAATGTTGGAAGGACTATTCAAGGCACTCTATCTCCTCAAGATCCAATAAATTCATTGCCTCCAAGAATTAAAGAAAAATTATGTATGTCTTATTTAAACATTTTATATTCATTGAAGAGTCATAAAACATCCATTTCCCTTTGGGATGTTCTATATATGCCTAGTTACAAATATCTCCTATAAAAATAGTTATCTATTAACCCTACTAGTGTTCCTTTTTCAAATCAAAGTTAGAGTCACGTTTTCATTACAAGTGTCCCTAATAACATTACTAAACTATCCACCAAATCTAATAAATCTCCCCTATTCTATCTCACTCTCAAAGTGGGGGATAAACTAGTCCATAACTACATAGTTGATAGTGGAGCTTTACCTTCAAGCATGCCCAAAGTTGTGTTTAACAATCTAGGCCTAAAATATGAGCCACATAGAAAATGGGTCTTCCAATTAAATGGTATAGCTACCAAGATATTTGGGTTGGTTAAGAACTTGAAATTTTTCTTTCATGATTGTCATAGTTTCCCCATCTTGCAATACATAGTTATTGTTGATCTCCCAACCCACTTTTTAATCTACCTATCAAGGGAATTCATAACCAAGATAGGTGGCTACATCTAAGCTAAATATTCATTCTTTGGATTTATAAAAAGGTATAGGACCAAAGTGACAATTAGGACACAACCTATTGTAAGGTTTCATTTAGAGCCTTACATTGAGACAAGTTCTAATTTGAATTATGTTGTCTATGAGAATGAGGAACCTAATGTGGATGAAGGAGATTCTAATCTTGAAGTAAATTATGATTTTTTCTTGGATTAATATGGTGTATATTCATATGGACATGATCCCTATACATAATTTGAGAAAATTTATCTCGAGACTTACATCATACATGAAGATCCATTTGAAAGAGCTAAAGTAAGTGTCATACATTTTCATGCCACTACAGGTAACTATATAATCCATGAGTATGATGATCATAAGCTAATGAATTTAATTGAACACCATCATGAAAAATATTATGTCTTTATTCTTGTTTTCAATAAGGATGATTTGAATGGTGACATTTATGAGGTGGATGAGAATGACTTGTGGTAAAATTTTGGTGTCATAGGTCATGAGTTTGACCAGCTTGATAATATCAATTCTCTTTTCAAAAAGTTTACATTTGATTTAATTAATGCTTCTAACAAACATGTGGTTCATTGTCTTAATAATCATGGAGAAAGGTCTCATGTTGTGAAAGAAGAAGAACTATTGAAAAATCTCAATGTCATATGCAAAGAGTTTGACAAGTTAGGTAAGTCTCCTTTTTCTCCAAGAGATTCCATATCTAATGTCAAGATTTTCAAGGAGACTAATGATCATGTTGTCAATTTTCCATTAAGATATGAAGGTTAAGGTCATCCTATTGATCAAAAACCTAATGTCACAAAGAAATTTGATAATGCTAGCCTCTAAGAAGTTGTATAAATGGATGATGAGGTTAAGGAAGAAGTTGTGATGCCTCAAGAATAACTAGGAAACCCACCTAATATTTAACTTGATTCAAATCTATTGAATCATGAAGAAGAGGGCTCAAAGTTTTCAAACATCAAGCACTTTTTGTTCCATAAGAAGGTAAGGTGGAAAAGACTGTCATGCACTCCAATCTACACATTTATGGAGAACATCTGATGGATATGATGGGTATAATGGATATGTTACTTCCTAGAGAAAAATAAGGATGATCCATGAAAGTTAAAAATAGCTCACTAGTAGACATAAAAAGGTTTAAAGGTGATACGCTTCTTGATCACCTACATATGCAAATGATTGGTAATGAGTATGCTCCTCATGCTAAGATAATTTTATGGATTGACAAAGATACTAGGGGAATAATTTTGATGCTAGTTGATATATGATCAAATGGTTCACCTAAAAATGTAGTTTTATAAATAATAGGTTAGGTGTGTGTTTTGTTTCACTTATGTGTGTTGTGTCCCCTAAATGTTCTAATTCAACATATGTTTATTTGATTTTTGTTTTTTCCTTATTTTTTTTTGTCGGTGCCTATTTTCAAAGTAATTTTTGTGTCAAATATTTTGTACATGTGACTCATATCCTAATGGAAAGGATTAGGTAACTAGTCATGACATAACAAGCATGCCACCCTTGAGAAATTTCCAAAGATGTTGACCATTTTTACCACAAGTTAAAATGGATCAACTCGCCTATAGTCAAAATCCTAAATAAGGGGTTGATTATAATGGCATAGGGTGTGTTATAGTTCATATAATGTCATTTCATATGCCATTCTAGTTGTGGTCATTATCTAGTCTAGTCCTTGGGTCATTTGATATCTTAGAGGTCATTTTAGAGTCATGTTTGAAAGTGGTAGGTCTTTATAGTGATCAAATAATTAAAGAATGACATAATTTACACAGGTCTAAGAATTTCATTTGGAGCCTTGAACATCAAGCAATAATTTCTTGAATAATCTACAAGAACTTGCGAGATCAAAGGTTTTTTTGGTACTTAAAAAATTATCCAATTGGATAAATACATAATTCTTTCAAGGCATTTGTTTTAATTTTTTGGCTATGTTTTGGAGACTTGTCAAAAAATTGTCCATTACAAAATATCTAAAGATTCATTTCTTTAAAGAAAAATGTACACTATAAAGTTCCTAAAATGTTATTTATTTTAGGAAAACTATCTAAACAATTTTCTTGAAGACACATTTCTTTTCAACATTTTATCCATAAAAAATATAAGTGTTAATATTTCCTTTGGGCTAATTATTTTGGGCTTTTTGACTAAGTGTCATGAATTGTTTGAATATTTTATTCAAAACAAAAGTCTTGAAGACCTGAATTCTCTTGGACATTTTACCTACTACAAAAATTTTGAAGGGTCATTTTTTAGGAAAGTATCCTATACAATTTTCTTGGAGGCTTATTTCTCTAATAAAGTGGCCAATGTAAAAGGATTGAAAGGTATTTTTCTTGGGAAAATGTCATCTATAGAAGTTTTGAAGGGTCTTTTTTTAAGCAAAGTGGTCCAAACAAAAATCTTGAAGGATCAATTCTTTAACAAAGTGTCCCGATACAATTTTCCCAAAGGGTCATTTCTTAGGAAAGTGTCCTACACAAAATGTTTGAAACATAAGTTACGACAAAGTAGAATTATTTTAGACAAAGTGTCCAAAGCAAATGGTCTATAATAAATAGTCTAATGTAAAATTATCAAAGGTTAAATTATTTTGATGAAAGTGGATGAATCAAACTTATGAAGGAAATTATTTTGGATAAATTATTCGACATAACTATCCCAAAGGAAATTCAACCCACAACAAAAGCTCACATGCATAAGTCCCATAGACATAATTCATTTGGAGAAATTACTTTACAAAGGAGCTCAAATGAATCTAAGTGGTTAGTTTGATGATATTATATCCCACATGTGTGCTAATTTATATAGAAAATGATCATATGGGTTTCTTCAATTTGATCCCAAGAACATATGTGTTAAGTTTTGAGTCGTGCAATGAAATGAGACAAAATTTATACATAAGCAAAGTTGGCTCCTCAAATAGAATTCACTAAATTTTCATACTTAGCCATTTTTAACCAAACCATCATCATATTTTCATGCATAATTTTATAGGTAAGATCATTTGAACACCTTTTAAATTCACTTGGAAAGCTCCTAGAGCTAGCAGATCAAGTGGACATAAATTTTTTAGTCTTAGGAAAATATCCAACAAATTTGGCCCCTCTATTATTTTTGTGCTTCAAGATATAATTCCTCAAATTTTTTAAAATAATGTGATACATTCATGTAGATGTATAATTTAAGACACTTAATAAATCTATATGAGCCTAAACTTGATAGTTTTTGGGATGTCAAATACATTTGTGAGGATGTCAAATGACAGTTGCACAGATGTCAAGTTTTAAATAGAGCAAAGGAAATTCATTGGAGCTTAAATTTGATGGTTTATGGGACATTAATTATGGTCATATGAATTTCAAATTATGGGAGAAAGGACATCAATTTTAAGATCATGACGTGGTCATTAGGTTTCAAACAGTGGGTCCCAATTGATCTAATGGTTTGTATTACATCATACATTTTGATCTAATGGTGCAAGATGGGTCAAATAGTCAAGGAGATTAAGGGATTGAAACATGGTTTAAGTACATGATGCTATATGATAATAGTGAATCTTGATAATCAATACAATTTTGACATATGGTGTGAGCTAGAACTGAGTTGATAAGTCAAGAGTAAAATCAATGGTTGGTGTTTGATTGTACAGATCAAGATTGATGGCATGAGTGAGAATCAAAGGTGAAGGATTTATAATCAAATCCAATGTTACCAACTATCATGATCTCAAGACTTTGGGTTAGTGATCGATGGGTAGCATCAAAATTTAAATCAAAGAGATTCTAGAGGAGATTGACAAGTCAAATCTGACTAATTTCC
>JARHVA010002978.1:1837500-1842500 GCA_037957365.1 Torreya grandis
TCCCTAATTGATAGGAATGGGAAATCAAATACTTCAAACAAATAGAAAAAGAAGAATAATAAGGATCAAGAGAAGAAGAAAGAATCAACCTATACCAAAACCAACACTGAAGCCTCCTCTTCTAATGGAAAATATAAGAAAGATAAGGTTAAGTGTGCCCACTATAATAAAAATGGGTATGATGAAAACAAGTACATGAAGAAGTAAATAGATCACCTAGCCCATCTTGTAGAGAATAAAAACATAGGTGTTCCTAAGTCCATCAAGAAGAATTCATCTACCCAATATTCTACAAATAAAAATGGAAAGGGGAAAGAGAAATAAAATGGAAAGGATCTTGTATTAGTTGTAGCTTTAGCATATTCATGGGTTATTGACTTAGGTTCTTCTCATCACATGGGCTCTTCACTAGTTGATTTTTATTCTTTAGAGCCTTGTATCATGTCTTATATTAGTTTGGGTATTGACACTATTGTACCTTTTTTAGGGAGAGGATATATTTAAATGAAAGGAGGATCATTCATTAATGTTCTAAGTGCCCCTTCTCTTTCAACCAATATCCTATCAGTGTGTCAAATCACTCATATCAACAAAGGCATGAGGGTTGAGTTTTTACCAGATTTAGTTATCATTAGGGAGTTTCATGGTGATTCTATAGTAGCAGTGGGTGGGGAAAATCACCAAACTAGGTTATGCACCTCACAATTTTCACCTAATTCTTCTCCAATTACATTGTTGACTCATTTAAATGGATTTAGTAAATTATGGCATGAGTGGTTTGGTCACCTTAACTACCACTACCTTGAAAAACTTAGTAAAAATGACATGGTCATAGGCTTACCTCGAGTCCAATTCTCTAAGAGACTTTATGAGGGTTACTCTCTTATAAAGTACCCCAAATAAAAATTTGATAAAGGCAAAGCTTGGATGGCTTCACAAGCATTGGAGTTAGTTCACATCAATGATCATGGGCCTTTTCCCAGTCTATATTTTATAAGGGATAAGTAAATTCTCACTTTAATTAATATTTTTTTGAGATACACATGGGTCTACTTTATTAATCAAAATTATGAAATGTTTGAATATTTTCAAGACTTCAAGGCTTTTGTTGAGAAATAATCTAAAAAATATGTCAACGTTCTTTTAACTAACAATGGAGATGAATATGTTAGCAATAAATTTGAGAAAATTTACACCATAGAGGGGATTGATTTTCATTGGATAGTGACAATCCTTCATAGAATGGAGTTGTAGAATACGGTAATAGATCGTTAAAATATATGGCTAGATATATGATTTGCTCTAGGTCTTTGTCACCTTAGTATTGGGATAAATCCATTAATTATGCTTTCTATATTCAAAATAGGGTTTCTCAAAAAGATTTTAAAGGTATAGCTCCCTTTGAAGCTTGGCATGTAAGGAAACCTAATGTTGAGCACTTTAGGGTTTTTGTATTTTCCAGCTATGGAACATATACCAAAAAATAAATGCAAAGCTACAGAACCTCAATCTAATCCTGGCATCTTTGTAGGTTATCCAGATGGTGTCAATGGATTTCACCTTATATATTTGTCCACACATGAGTTATTAATATAGAGAAGTGTCCACTTTCAGGAGAGTCCCAAAGAATCAACACTTGACACTTATTCTCTTTCATTAAATTCACTTAGACTTGATGATTCTTCTTCTGACTCAGATCATCCAAAGTAGGTTCCTAAGTTAGGGTCTTCTTCTTCCATTTTTAACAGCAATGATAATAGTGAGGAGTCTTCTACATCCACCTCTAGTCATGTTTTAAAGGATGAGGTGTCAGCACCTAACTTATCGACTTCCAATACTCTTTATACTAGTAGACACTTTAGAGTGTAGGCACTTGGGTAGGGGATCCATCGTATGATAGACGTACTCAGGTAGATTATGAGAGTGGTCCAAATGCCTTATTTACTTTAGTTTTATATCCACATAAATTCTAAGAGGCTTTAGGTATATCTAACAGGGATAGTTCTATCTAGGAATAATATTATTTCTTAATCAAAAACCACACTTGGGATTTTACTTCAATTTCTAAGAAAAGGAAGATGGTTTAATATAGGTGGATATATTAGACCAAGATTATATCAAATGGGTTGGTCGATAAGTATAAGGCATAATTCATCACTAAGGGTTTCTCACAATTAGATGATGTTAACTAATTAAAGACCTTTGCACCTATTGAAAATATGACTTTTATCTGACTCACACTAAATATAAAAACAACACATGGTTGGGATGTGCACCAAATGGATGTGAAGAGTGGTTTTATTCATGAAGACCTTGAGAAGGAGATCTACATAGAACACCCACTTGGGTTTTTTTAAGATTAATCCTTAGTTTATATACTTAGGAAATCCATATATGGCCTCAAAAATGTCCCTCAGGCTTGGTACACGAAGTTGGATTCATTCCTCCTTACTTTAGGTTTCACTAGGTGTCATTCAGACCCAAATATATACTTCTTATGGCAAGTTGATTATTTACTAAAACTGGTCCCTTATGTTGATGATATTTTGATCACCTAGAGTTTTTCATCATCTATTTTGGTAGTGAAAACATTTCTACAAGAAAAAATTTACATGACTGAATTAGGTCTTCTACATTACTTCCTCGGTATTGAGATTTTACATCCAATTCAAGTATTTCACTTGCACATCCCAAGTATGCTCTTAATAATTTGGCTTGTTTTCACATGGATGATGGTAAGACATATCTAACTCCCTTTCTATTAGGATTCAAACAGAGGCTAAACATTCTACACCTTTGGTTGATGTCACTCAGTATCAACAACTTATTGGTAGCCTCATTTATTATACTCATACCAGGCTTAACATTTCATATATAGTAGGGATTATTTCATGATTCATGCAGGAGCCCCCATGAGCTACAATAGAAAGTAGATAAGTAGATACTCCACTACATTCAAGGCTCTTATAGATTCAAGATTTTGTATAGATTTATCACATAGGTTGACTTGGTTGGTTTTTCAAATTTAGATTAGGCTGGTAATACTCTGAATCATAAGTCTATTTCAAGTTATATTTTTTCTTTAGTTTCTAGTCTTATCAGTTGGTCTAGAAAGAAGTAAAATGCTATTGTTATATCTTACATAGAGGAAAATTATAGGGGAGTTTTTAATGTAGATACTAAGGTTATTTGTCTTTAGGGAATTTTATCCAAATTTGGCATTCCTATCAGGCATCCCACCATTATCTATTATGATAAATAGAGTACTATATATATATATATATATATATATATATATATATATATATATATATATATATATATATATATATATATATATATATGCAAGAATCTAGTTTAGCACTAGTAGATCAAACACATTAAGATTCACATGCACTTTGTCAAGGAGTTTATTCATGGTTAGGTCAAGTCAATGACCTAACCATGAATAAACTCCTTGACAAAGTGCATGTGAATCTTAATGTGTTTGATCTACTAGTGCTAAACTAGATTCTTGCATATATATATATATATATATATATATATATATATATATATATATATATATATATATATATATATATATGCAAGAATCTAGTTTAGCACTAGTAGACCAAACACATTAAGATTCACATGCACTTTATCAAGGAATTTATTCATGGTTAGGTCATTGACTTGAGATTGTGCCAATCTTCAGAGTAGGTTATAGATATCTTTACCAAATCCTTCACTAAGAAAAATTCCATTCATCTACAAGATATTATTAGGGTGCATTCTACATCATTAGTAGCATCATCTTTAGGGGGCTTCTAACCTCTTAACTTCTTATATGTATCTATTTTGGGTTGGAGTTTTTTCCTATGGGTTTTCTCATTTTTTATAATTTATGAGAGATTACTTTATACATGGGTACCTAATCAGGCCTTATTTTTGGGGCCCTTTTTTATTTCATACTACCTACCTAATTGCACTTATGGGGGGGTGTTAGTGTAGGTATTTATTTTCCTAAATTTATTTATTTAGAAATATTATATTTTTTTCACATGGAGTTTTCCTACATTTTGTGGATATGTTTGCTTAGGTGGAGATAGCATGTCATATGTGTCATAGTTTTGATCATAAGAATAGGATGTAACTCCCTTGACTAATTATTCTAGGTATGGGAGTTACTCTTCTATTTAGGCACTTGTGACCACCTTTTATAGAGGAGTTACATTTTTATTCTATGGGTGCTTTGATTACCATTCGAGGAGGATTTACTTTCTCTCCTATATTCATGCTCTAATTGAGCCTGATTCTCTTAATGAATATTTTGGATTTCTCCATTTATATTTTTATCATGTAATTCTCTCTCTTTTTATTTCAATTTACTATAGCTCTTTGGCAGTGTGCACTTACTTCTTATCTCATGTGACCATTTGACCTTCACGTTCACCTTATCTAAACCTAGATTAAACTCTAATACATATGTTATCAATATTTATATAATAATTATCAAACAAATATAGATTAAAAATAGTTACTCACACTCAGATCCAACTATTACAACATAAGCATCTCCACCAATAGGCTATGTCACAAGCTATGGTGCAAGTGGAAAATATATTATCTCCATCCCATACACCCAATGTTGGGGGAATGATAATAGGATCATCTACTATAATATGAAATAATATATCTCATCATGCATTGGCCCACCATTATCTATAGAATGAAGTGAACCTAGCATCATCACTATCGGCTAAAGTAATAACTAGAGTTTATTCAATCACTAGATAAGGATCCAAATCTAAAATTATGGGTCTTAGCCTCAAACTTACTCTAACATCATATCTCATAGTCTGTATCCATTGATAAATATTTGGAGGCACATCTCAAACCAATCCAAACTATCAATTCACATTATTGTAATGGAACTCTCATGAACATCTAAAAACCAATCATATATCCATATACTCACACAAACACATCTCAAATCCTAAACATCCTTAGGCCATGTC